>JAGDQP010055441.1:0-13140 GCA_022664845.1 Lepisma saccharinum
GTTTTTGACTCGACTGAGCGGTACTCCGTGCGGGTCGGTTGGAGACCCCCTCGTACCCAAAAAGAAGTACGGATGTAAGTGTATGTTAAAATTTGTCGTCACCCCGACTAACCTTCGTTATCTTTCCTGCATGTCACCTTGAAAGAAATTACGGCCATCAACATATTCGGTGAGTCTATTTAATCTAGTCATGACATAAATCCCAGGCCGGTAATGGAGGGAGTGGACTAAATGTCAATTTAGATGATTGCTTTCCACCAGCCTCGTGGTTTTGACCTGACGCCATGCTGGAACTTTTGACAAAAACTGAATTAATTTACATTTAGTGGACCTTTTTTATTCTTTCGTGGGATACGATAAACTGTCCAGTAACATTACCGTTTGTGATCTGAAAGCGAAGGACAATTAAAAATGAAAAAATAAACCTTACCTTTAGCTCCCTGGCGTGGGGAATCACTTGGCGTGTTTTGGGTTAAATTAAGGTTTGGAGACTAATTCGAAATGTATTGTTTGGTATCATGTATTTGATTTCTTTTGGCGTATGTAACCTTCAAAAGTTTGAACTAGCAAAATATGTAAAATTTTATACCTGTTAAATATGAATATTTAAGAAACAGTCGAAGGTAATTCTTTTTAATGAAGCATGTAGGATGGTCCGAGGTTTTGGTTTGTGTACATAAGTTTGTGGTGTTCTAGGGGTGACATTAGGAGTCACTTCACCTTTTCTTAACCTCTTCTTGGCATTTCTTTTAATTCTAAATGATCCCGGAGTTTTCTTCATAAATTATAGATTTTCCAGATTTATAAAATTCTCCAAGTATTCCAGGTTTTCCAGAATGGTAGACAATGCCTGACTGAAGACGGTCTTGGGTCATGTTTGGGCCGAAGCCCAAGGAGAAGTGATTCTGAATTGCTCTGCAGCTACTTATATACACTTCTCTTCGGGCGGTTGTTGATCTTCGTATGACACAATATTTCCGAAGATATAATAATTATTAATTAAATTTCCTTCACATACATGCACTTGCAATATTAAGGTTATATGGTTAAATATTAATGTTTTGACCAAAATCATTGAATATTCGATCGCTGTGTATCTAAAACTTATCACGTAAGATAGATATTTCTTCGTTTACATGCTATAATTTAAAATGACCAAAATATGAATTAATACAATTTAATTCAGGGGTAACATAGATGGCAAAATACTAAACAAATCTACGTACATTGTCGTAATATGTTCATTCACTGATTAAAGAAATTTAAGAACGGATGGTCCGTGAATAAACAATTTGCCTGGCATTGAAGAGTGAAAAGTATGTAACTGGACCTGGAATCGAACCCGGGACCTTTGGGTTACAGTGTAGTCACACACTTTTCACTCTTCAGCATCTTCCCTACAGAGGCTTTGTGTATAATAAAATCGGAAGTTCTCTCGATTTCAACTTTGAAATTATTTCTTCGGTGTGAGATGTTCATCATTATGAGACACAGGAAAGTCCAAGCACAACTGGGAGTTGTGGTACTGTCCATGTGGTTTCGAGAGAGAACATCGACATCGGAAGGTGAGATTGGGAAGCGGGTTGACTAGGTGGCGCAAGGGTTAGCGCAATGGGACGGTAACACAAAGGTCCCGGGTTCGATCCCCGGTCCCGTCACATACCTTTTACTCTTCAATATTAATAGCATCTGCACCTACAGAGGCTTGGTGTATAATAAAATCGGAAGTTGTCTCCATTTCAACTTTGAAATATGCCTGAAGTTGGGTTTTCTGTCTACGATTGACAAATGATTGTAAGATTCAATCTTATTAGCACTCTAGCTGATATACCCGCCCGTTGGTGAGGGATTAAATGCATTTGGTAAAATAGGTTGGTAACATCGGCAACTGAAACCGTAAGAGGGTGGTACACTATTCTTTTCTACGGTATCGAATAATATTCATACCAATTTTGGTGCGAATATGTCCAATTGTATAGGAGCCATTCGAAAAATCGAATTTTAAAATAGACTGACAACAACTGACCATTGGGCGGCTGTTTGGGGACAGGAACACCAACATTTTCCTATTGTGTCGACGAATGTTTATGTCAATTTTAGGTGCGGATTCATCAAACGCTATGGTAGCAATTCAAAAAATTGATCTTGTTACAACAGGTTGTCAACACTGTTAACTAAGACGACCCGGAATCATCTCTACGACTTGTCCCAGAATCGAACGCACATGTATGTAAAATTTTTGGTGTAAATCAATGACCGTGTGTAGAATGTTTATTTTATACAGATACATGCAACTCAGCTACAACATTAAACATAAGAGATTATACAATTTAGATAACCTAATGCATATGAAAGACCTTTAGATTCATCTTGACACTCTTATCTGGAACAGTGTACACATGATGTTAGATTGACATCTCGAAGATTTCATATTGACACTCGCATTTATCTTATCTTCTAAAAAATAAAATAAACTCCTAACACTAAAAGATGAAATAATAAATAAATCAAGAGTTATTTATACAATACATATATACTTAAAAAAAAGAAGAAAAACATACCATAAAATGTCCATGCGTGCAGCAATCCTGACTCATCACAAGCTTTTAGTTCTTTTAGAAATGCAATAATTTCAGCCGCAACTTCTTGTATGCACAACGACTGTGATTTCAAGTCTTTACTGGAATCAACGTAATGTCGAAGTAACTGCAAACAAACGCTCCAAACAAAGAGAGAGCCGGGACAACCGTTTAGGACGTAACGTTTCTCCTGAAGCACAGTCCTAGAATCGGACAATTCTTGTTTAAGTAAATCCGCATGAGTACGTAGCACTTGAACTAAATGAGGATAATTCTCTGCATGGAGGATCTGAGAAGTCAATAATTCATATCCAGGTACATTAATTAAACTGACTAGTTCATTCACTAAACTTACGACAATTATCGATAATGTGATAAAAGCGTCACAATCACTCGATTCCAATTCTTCACTAAAATAACGCACACAATCTTTGTGATAGTTTTGCAGTTCACAACCGTTTTTGTGTACCTCTTTATCACAGTACTGGTTTAATATATTACACATCTTAACAAACAACGCCATTGATTTATTATAGCAACTCCCCGCACGAAATAAAGCTCGTGTTGTAGTTATAACAGGATTCACTACGCTAAGAAGTTTATTGGTGCTACTTGTTCTAATTCCAAACTTTACAGCAGACATAACAAGTTTCAGCAACGACGTGTACATGTCATTATATGCCATATCTGTATCACAATGAGTCAAGCTATTAACATGTTCTTTCATAAAAGTCAAAAGATCAAAGTAGAATCCTGCTATTTCCTTGCCATCATGTTTTTTACTTTCAAACATTGAGGCATACCCAACAACCAAGTTACAAAATTTCACTAACAACTTCACATCTGTGATAAAGAAACACTTCATGCCTTCTTTATATATATGTAAGGCAATGCTGACATTCTTCTGCATTAATTTATCTGCTTTCTCTATGAGGAGGTTACGTAAATTAGCGAACACACACTTCACCGTCTGGTCTATGTTCTGTGCGTTCATGAATTCCTTTAGTTTTAGTATCCTTTCAAACTGATCCTGTAATATAAAAAAAACAACATACAAATGAGTCAGATGATAGTGTCAATAATTCATTATACTGTGTATTTATTTCGCAACGGATTGAAACAAGGCGATGCCTTGTCCCCACTACTGTTTAACTTTGCGTTAGAACATGCGATCTTAAAAATTAAAGGGGGCAAAAAGGGACTATCATTGAATGGTTTGAATCAACTGTTTGTACACGCGGATGATGTAGATTTAATAGGGGATGATATAGATGCACTACAAAGCAACACCGATGTCTTAGTAGAAGCGTGCGATGAGATAGGTCTACAGGTAAACATAGATAAAACAAAATACATGATAACAATCCGAAACACAGGGAATGAAGGAAATAAAAACATAAGAATTAGGGATGAGGTCATAGAGAAAGTAAACAAATATAAATACTTGGGAACATACGTAACAAGCAAAAATGAGGTCACGGAAGAAATAAAAAGTCGCTTAGTATCGGACAACGAATGTTTCCATTCAGTCCAAAAACTTCTAACATCGCGATTAATATCAAGGAAGTTGAAATTGAAAACATACAGAATGGTTATTCTACCGGTAATACTCTACGGTTGCGAAAGTTGGAGTACGACCCTAACAGATGAATATAAATTACATGTGTTTGAAAATAAGGTTTTGAGAAAGATATCCGGACCGAAACGGGACGAAATGACTGGAGAGTGGAGGAGACTGCATAATGAAGAACTCCACGGACGGTACGATTCACCAGATGATGTAAAAGTAATGAAATCGCGACGACTAAGGTGGGCAGGCCATTAGCTCGGATGGGAAAAATGAAGATTATATTCTATCCTGGTTGAAAGGCCGGATGGAAAGAGGCCATTGGGAAGATCGAGACGTCTTTTGGGAGGACAATATGAGAAGAGATCTTCGAGAAATAGGTGTTTGTGATGAAAAGTGGCTTGATATTGCCCAGGATAGAATCCAATGGCGAACGTTTGTTACTGCTGCGATGAACTTGTGTCAGATCCGAGCTGCAGTCGACCCAAAGTTTCCTTGACTTCAAGCCACTTCAATTCTTGACAAGCAAAGCTTGTGTTTCTCTCTACGAAGTTTTAGGCGCATTGAATATTTAAAGAAAATATATTAATACATGCTCTAATGCAGCCTTCTTTTCTTGTTCAAAAGTTACTACTCTAACTAATATCGTTATGCATTTCACAACTGCCATGCTACCGCATCCTGAAGATGATTCTCAATTGATTCACTGTTACTAATATTCTAAACGAGCTGGTGATGATCTAAGGACAAGACCTACAGTTTTTGATAAAGTGGGTTCCGAAACCGGCGGGAATTAAACCCGTGACCACGTGGCACAGAAAGCGAACCTGCTAACCTCTCGACCACCCCGAGGTCGGAAGATTCTCGACATCAGGATTTCCCGCCTAGCAGCTCAGCATCTTTATCCCTTTTATTCACAGCGATTCCGTCGCGCGGCTAAAAAGCAGCAGCAACCGTCCGTTCTGTAAAACAATGAAAGCAAATTCATGTTTTTATGCATTCACAGCGACATTTTCCGCAGCCGTGAACTGAAAATCATGTCGTCGTGTTCTAGAGACCGCTAGCGGCCAAAAGCCTTGCGACACGTTCTAACTACGTTGATTTCAATAGCTATGTTAATGCAGTCGCGCGGCTTGGATTTTGCCGCAGACGTGTTGCCAGGCGTTCTTGATAAGAAAAACAAAAGCAATTTGAAATTACTCTTCAGATAAGTATAAAAACAGAAATGTCACGAAAAATTAGTGGATAGATGTACTGCATGGAGCTCAAAATTTAATATAACACTACTAGAGTTGATAGGATGTACAGTCCATCATCTTTTGCATCATTCTGCTGCAGTATTCCCATATGAAAAACAGAGTATACACGAATGCAAGGAAAAGCACTGGCAACACAGTATCGACACACTTCCTTTCTTTCTCTTGTCCAACAACTCGCCCGACGAGTCGTACATGCATAGAAAGGTACAAAAGAAACCGGGCGGCAACTGACTACTTCGTCGCGCGACAAAATCATAAGCATAAAAGCGGTCTGTGTTCTAAAATATACCTACCCTCAAAATCCTCCTGTCATCTGAGGATTAAATCGCATGGAATCGTGAAATATGTAACAATAATAGTAAGTGTAGTATGTTTAGCAGAAGAGAGAAAAGGTTACAACTGAACAGTCACGAGATTTGTTAGAAAAACAGATTTGAACACAATATAGGCTGGACACGAGAGCTAAGTGCGCCACATATATGAAGGATGGCGTCCCTCGGCAAACACTTCCGGTGGAAGGCAGTGAGCAACTTGCGTTCTAGACACCATTCCTACATTCGGCTGGAAAAACTCAGCAAACCTCAGTTAATGTTCAAACTTATTTTCTAGTCGCATATATTATAATTAAAAATAATAATAAAAAAAAAAAAAGCATCATTTTGCCAGAACACGTTTAATTATTAGAATCGCGTGAAGTTTACAGAGAAGCACATTCTGACTTATAATAGACTAAGTGGCATGAAGTAATGGAAACTGACGTCAACACGAAAATTAATTGAGAATTAGCACAACAAGCAATTAGTCTTTTTTGTGCAACTACGTATCTCAGGAGTCGCTATTTTTGAGTTTTTAGTGCCACACGGCCCTGTTATTCCTCTTCCAATATGCTAGCACGTACCTCCACCATCTTATAGGTAAATGACACAGCCACGTTATTAATCAGTGAATTGCCTTTAAAACCAGTCTTCAATTATTTTTTTTTTCAGATACATGGTTGAACGCTATAGGAGAGGCAATATACGATAAAGCACAAATACTAACATCAAATTTCTAATGCTACTTCACGGTGTCAAGTAATTTTGTGACTTGAACCATTTTTTTTCCAAATTGCCTGAGTTCTTAGTATAGTGGAACATGTAAATAATACGCAATGACATTTTGCTTTAATCCCACCACCACCTAGTTCAAGCATCTTGTACATTATTGGTATTTCACAAGTGAAAAAAAAAGCTAATTTCCTTAAAATAGAGGGTTTTAACACATTGAAAAATCCGGTCGGCAGTGGGAATAGTGCTCTTACTAACTGTGGACAGGTCCATCTCATAAACATCCCTGAGTTTCCCCTCATAAATGATAGATTTCCCTTAGATTTTCAGATTTATAAAATTCTTTGAATATTCCATGTTCTTCATGGTGTCAGACATCCTGTACTTACTTACCCCCAACTCGTTTTCTCAACTGAAAGGAGGCTAATTAACAGATTTATTAATAGTCACCATATTATTCACAAGTAAGCTAAACTAAACTCCTTGCTTGCCAGGCAGCTTTTCACTGAAGGAGAGTTTCATGTGATAAACGCAACCACTCCTAATCGCCGCTTTCATCTGGTTTTCGAAACCGAAGATCGACACTTTTTAATTCAAATAACTCCCAAATTGGCTTCACAATGCTAGGTCAACACAGCAAGCAAGAACTTTTACCACGCGGTTAAGCAGAGTTCTTTATTCACAACAGGGCGTACAAATTATTTTTAATTCTTGCATTGTTCGAGTTTAAAAAATAAAAGATAAAATGAATTTTATGGGCAGTAACAGCACTATGGCTTACGCCCGTCCCGATTAAAAAAAAAAAATTTCGCGCTTCCATTTCAGAATTTTACATTTTGTCGTTCTTGCAGATCCATTGAGACTCGCAGAAATGGAACATTGGCTCAGATCGAAACAGAACATATGTATATCATTTACTTACATCAGCATGGTACGATGGTTCCGCATAGCCACATTTTGCAATTATTTCGAACTACTACTTTTTAAACATTGGCCATCTTCTGTAAGCCTAAATGTACAACACTTACATTTTGTCACTGTATGAAAACGGTGACACACAAAGTCCTAGAGACTATTAAAAGTGAATTAAAATATTAACAACAAATATATATATATATATATATAAGAGCTCCTGCGTAGCCTAGTCGGTAGCGCGCTCGACTTCAGTGCGAGCGGTCCCGGGTTCGATTCCCGGTGGGGGCTCAAAAAATTCGGTGTTGACCCAGCATCGTGAGGACAACTGGGGAGCTGCTGTGAATAAAACAGTGGCGATCACAGTGAGAGCTTCGGCTCTCCTCTCCCAACCCGTCTGGTCAGCGTGGGAGCAGTAGACCAACTCCTCCCTTCGGGGAGAGGCCTCATCCACTAGTGGATTGAATATGGCTGTGATTTATTATATATATAAAAGTAAAATTCAAAACAATACCCGTTCCTTCCACTACTATCTTTAACTTTACGTTCCTGGTCCTTATAGCACCTTAAGGCTACAGGCCGTTACATCTTATCTTATGGATACCATACCATCCCGACTTTCGGATAAGTAAGGAAGAAAAATCTGGTAAACCGCAGTCAAGATAGCCGCCAAAAGGGACTTGTAACTCGCGTCGCCTACTAAGTACTTATATGAAGTCAGCAACCACAACCACTAGACCATGAGGAATGTTTAACCTTGAAAATGTGAGGTTACGGCAGACGAACCGAATTATGAAAATCTTTCATGCACATTATATATCTGCTGGGAAATGTACAAGTTCAAATCCAGTGATTTATTTCAATTCTTTTATGGGCTCAACTAGGAAACTTTCAGCCTAAATTCATCACGTTTGAGGGATGATGTACCTCGATAATCACTCTTCCGGGAGGAGGGGTATGGAAAGTAGAGGCATTAGTTTATGAAACCTTGCTGTAACGATTAGATTCAACAGACTACAGTTCCGTAGAATTATTTACTAAAAACGCGTCAAGTACATCTGCAAGTGTTATTTATATCTCAAAGCATTAGTTTTCTTTTATTTCTGGCGATATAGAACATTTTTTTTTTCAACGAAATAATAAGATATAAAATTCATTTTAATTTCTATGGGCTGAATAGGAATCGAAGGGATGATATTACTCGGGGGAAGAATGGAGAAATAACGGTAAGGGCCTGGTAGAACTGAGGAAAAATCTCAGTCAAAACGACCGACATGAGTGAGGACGAAATCTATTTATTTAGATTCTAAGGCTATGGCTTAGGCCAGGATACGGTAGGGGAAGAAATCAACCAGGGCCTAAGTTGCAGGAACAATCTCACAATTTTCTAGTAACCGAGGCAAAACCTGTTAGAAAGGGTAGGCCGCTGGGATAGAACCCAGGGAATTCAGAATGCGAAGCCAGCGCACTACAAACTGAGCTACGGCCACTCGGTGACTGAGGCTGTCTTCGAGGTTCTTATCCGAAGTAAGCGATCTTAGCCACTAGAGCACGGGAACTGGGTATGAAATTTTGTTTGTTGCAGTATCACAAAAAATGCGTTCAGAGAGAAATTCAAGTTTTGTCGCATAATAAATACACTAGTTTCTTATTGCAGACACCAACAAAAACAGACGCAGCACCCTCTCCTTTCGCAGAGATAGAAATTAATATGCTAGACAGAATTAGCAACATGTTATTCTTTTAACGTATTGACCAACAACACATATAGTGAAATACCAACGTTAACATCGCATATCCTTATTTCATTAGCAACCACAGAATATGTATTTACCTCTTTTCCTACGTAGTAAATTACATGATACAAGGAAACAAGGAAATCAGCTTCCTTCGTCTGATGTGCGCCACTTTCGGATAGGCATTTGCAGCATGTATAAGCTAATCGGTAAACAGAGTCAATATGAACTGAAGGTTTTTCTTCATCCTTGAGTTTATAAGCAAAGCGGGACAGTTCCTTTAAGATTCTAAATATTGTTGCATTTTCATCTGAAGATGCACCCCCATGGTCGTTGCTTAAAAGTTCCTGCAAATACAAACACAATAATAGTGAAGATTAGTTAAATAAACAGATATATTTTAAAATTACAATTTCCTGTATTATGAAATATTTTACATCAAATACTCAAGTCCTGTGGCTCATCATCTCGCCTGAGCTTTACAGGGCTTCCCTCCATTTAACCAGGCGAATGTTAAGATGGTCTTACTTATCCGTTCCCCGAAAAGGAATTCACCCTTCGTGTAACAGTGAAAATACATTAGACATATACAGAGATAGTGCTGCCATCTTTTGTTGGAGATCGTTGCTTTAGATTATCTTAAGGATACAGGACGTCAAGATAGTCTGATGGGAGTAACGGGGAAGATATCGTTTCGGCATTTGCTTGGTATGACTGGGCCAAAGCAGGGGGAAAATTCAACCAGTTCCGGGTTTGAATCCGAATATTCCTGGTTACGAAGAAAGAACGCTTCCGCTAAGTCGTTCTACCACAATAACAGCCTTTTCCGTCTGTTATATACTCCAGTCAAATTATTTTCACTTCAAGGGTAATATTAGGTGTAATTCTCTACACTTACCTCGGTTAATTCTGGAAATCATTTTAATCAATTAGTGACTTCGGCCCGTCCCGATTCCATAAATGTTCGACACGGAAATTCTACACACATTTGTGTTCCAGTCAGGGTTTGACTACGGAAATAAGACCCGTGCTGTCAACATAGTTCACTATTCTTACCATTGGAGCAAATGTAATTCTCGATTTGTGCTTTCGAGAGGATGGATTAATAGTATGGAAAATACAGGATGGATCAATAGTATGTGAAAAAAATATTTCCACAGCTATACACACTCCTAATAATGGCGAAATCTACTCACACAAATAATCTTGCTATTTTAACCGTAAGCATTCCTTTAACCGTTAGAAAAGAGAGAGTCAATGGAAATAGACACACAAGCAACGGAAAATGAAAGCGTAAGATAATATGTATAATAATAATAATAATAATAATATGATCCAATTATCAACGTTCCATTCTTATGCTCTGTTTCACAGCACATTCTTGGTAAATCCTGTTATTGCCATTAGCTTAGTTGAAAATTAATTTATGGCAAGAAAGATGAAGGGCAGATCAACAAAATTCCTTGGCATTACCAACACAATCAGAAAATTCCATTATTATTCCATTAATAATATCTTGTGCAGTTTAAAAAAAAAAATCGAAATAATCCCATGTTTTTGCCAAATTATTGGAGCCATACAATTTATATCAGTTACCTGAAGCCCAGATAAAGCATCTTTCACATTTCCCTCCTTGATATGACATACTATTTCAGAAGCATCTGCAGCCATTCTACCGGATGTGCCTGAAAAGATAAAGTAAAACTGTACTATCACTCAGAAGAAGAAAAAAGACGAAGTAAATAACTTATCACCGAATTTACATAGAAGAGTACGATAAATTAATACAAAGTTCCTTTAGAAAGTTTCTACACATGAATATCTAAGATACATTTCAACATCTGAATTGTGAGACAGTTGTGTATTGTGTTGTGAGCAATGGATCAGACTGTAGACACGGTTCATGGAACAAACGATCTGCTAGCGAGTCAAAAAGAAGACACTATTTATAACGTTCTGTAATTTATGGAAGATGAAGAGAAACATATTGAGCGTTAGTAGTTTAGTTGGTAAAGCGTTGACTTAGTATTCGGAAGGTCTTAGGAACGATCCCAGAGACCGCCCATCTTGACTGAGGCTTTTCCCTGTCACACCAGGTGAATGTCCTGAATATGTGCTGACCGATTGCATTCCAACATCCTCTCCCACACCCTTTCCCGGGTTGAGATGCCTCAAAGGCATAAATAAATCAAATTTCTATTAAGCGAAACACGGATCACTAACAATTTCCTTAAAACAAGTTCAGAACAGTATTCCTGCAACAACGGAAGTGTCATCAGCGATAATTACACGAGTGACACAAGAAATTGTCCAGACCGGTAACTATCAACAAGCGGTAAGAAAAATAAAAGACAAAGAAAATGGAATAACAATGGCTGTCTCATTATTTATGGGCAGTAGTAAACTTTTGTTTATTTGCACTTCATTCTCTCTGCGTGTGTATGTACGTTTCTTACAGCACTTTATAACTATCTATTCGGTGTTATACAGTATTCCTACGGTCGAGATAATTTCAGGAATACTTTCTGAAATAGTTTAAAAAAAAAAAAAGTTACAGTTGGAAACTGCAGAAATTATTGTTACACCGCTAAAGCAGGAGGAAGAGAACTTTAACTGAGAGCCCTTTCCTTGGGGAGGGACCTGTATATTAATGCTAAGCAGGCAAATACAGACAAAAGATCTTTGAAAACTAAGTGCAGTAGTCAAATTCAGCACAAATTTTGTAGTACATTTAGTTGAAAAAAATCAATGAATTAAATTGGCTTCAATTTCCCAGAAACCTCAACCAACACATATGCCTCTGTAAATATCTACGCCAAACTGTTTAAGCTCGATATTTGAAATTTATGTCTAATCTGGCTTTAACTAATCTTTTTCACTGATGTTCGATAAGGTTGCAAAAAGAAGTGCATATTTCGAAAGTAGAAATTAAAAAAAAATTAATCGCTGGCCTGTGCTACAATCAAACACAATACCTTTAGAACAGGTCTCCAGTGCTTTATCCATTTGACCGTACAACCAGATACTCGAAGACGGCTGTAACAGCTCGTACTAACAGGGAAGGGTCATGAACGTGTCAAACGGACTTCTGAATCAAACATTCGAAAGAGATAACAGAGACATGTTCAGGGCCAAACAAATAGGTGACATGGACAACGTGGTATACCCCTGTGCCCCATAAACCCTTTCAAAAGAAAGCCATTTATACGAAATTTGAGACTCTCAGTTAAATAGCTATTGCATCAATACTATTCATCGGAGAGTCATGGTTCATACCTCACTCTCTTCAGAACAAACCAAGCATTCGCGAAAATCCCCCCCCCCCAAATCTCTTCTCTCTCTTACCCGGGGTCATCCAGAGGGCGCAAAACTTTACAATAGGGATTTCTTGGAGGAAATTTTCGCGAATTATCCCCAATTTCCGTCTCCACGTACGAACCATGACAACCGGATGAATAGTACTGCGTTTATAAATGTTTATATTATGTCCTATTTATAGGTAAGGTCATGGGTTCGGTTTCGTATATACAGAAAGCATTGGTATAAAAACTTTTTCCTCATACCTATTGAAGCTAACGGAACCAAACTTGGCACACGCAATCTATATCCCATAGGATTTTTCGAGATAGATTTGGATTGTGCGGTCTTACCCGGGGCCGCTCCAGAGGGAACCAAAATTGATAGAAGGGATTGGGAAATTTCCCTTTCCGCATACGTCATGGGCACAAATGCATTACACTTTTGGAATGCTTGGTTTATTCTGAAGAGAATGAGGTATGAACCATGACTCTCCGATGAATAGTATTGATGCAATAGCTATTTAACTGAGAGTCTCAAATTTCCTATAAATGGCTTTCTTTTAAAAGGGTTTATGGAGCACAGGGGGCTACCCCGTTGTCCCTGACACCTAAGTTTTTGGCCCTGAACATGTCTCTGTTATCTTTTTCGAATGGACTACGTTTGATTCAGAAGTCCGTTTGATACGTTCATGACTCTTCCTTGTAAGAATAAATTATCAGTTCCTGTACCCACTTTTACTTT
>JAGDQP010055442.1:0-13140 GCA_022664845.1 Lepisma saccharinum
TTTACAATGCACATCACGGAATATGGCGTTATAGTAATAAAGGGAGGTTGTTTCACATACTACGGCGTGGGACTACGAGTGGCTGTTTGTCCCTGTATGGGCGGACACTCGCGATGTAAATGCTCTCGGTTTGTGATTGTTCTAGAATGGACAATTGTGATTTCCAAGATAACAAGACGAGATGCTACGTTTATCTTATTTACATGCTGGGGTTTCGAAAGAACATCGTTTAATCCGGAAGTTGATACAGAATGGAACCACTGTATAAATATTCATTGAACAGACAGCAGTGAAAGAAAACTGAAAATATTTTTTTAAACTGCCCCTGAAAAAAAAACAGACGTCTGATAAAATTAAAACAAAGGCTTTGAATACGGTTCTTATAAGCCACTGACCAATAAATTAGCTTAGTTAAGCACTTACGTCAATAAAGGTATCCGACACTTGCATCTTCTCCTCTTTTACTTCTTTGAACTCTTGCGAGTCCATGCAGCTGACGCATGTTGTACTGTCACCAATATCCATGTTTCTTATTTACTTACATAACGCACATCAAGTACAACAAATCTATAGCTAAGCGTCGCTGAAAGAAAAAAAAAACATGCGTGTTAAAATACTATGAATACAAAGTATAGTTTAATTAGAGTTTAAAGGCCAGAAAAATACCCCCCCCCCAAAAAAAAACAGGATTTTTTTTGTTTTTTTCTCCAGGGAAAAAACTTGGCTTTATTGACAAAATCGATTTTTTTTATTTGGCCTTATCATCACCAATATTCACTACTTAAAACGCCTAATGCGTTTGTTGTTTAGGTTTAGTACAGCTAAATGTTCATACGTTACAAAGATGTACAGAAATATTTTAATTTACAATAGGAATGCAATATATCTGATTAGCACGCTTGTACATGAGAAAAGTACTGTTCACTTCAAGGCCTTAGACATCTTTGACTCAGACCGAAAATCTTACCTTTCAAAACTTTGTCAGGAGCAGTCCCATTGCGGATCTTTTTTCTAAGTTCATGTTTTGAATATTAACTAACATTTTAATTAATTCGTTATAACAAAATGTTGTCAGGGACCTTGTAATAATAATAATAAAAAGAAACATTATTTTCCAAAGTAGCACGAAAAATAAATCTTTTTTACGGCGTTCATTTTTTTGCATTAAGTTTGATTAGGATTGCATTAAAATTAAAGGCACTCTTCAACTTTAAATAGACAACATTTTCAATGGAAGAATCTACCGCGGTGTACGTTGCGTAACGTGAACAAACGCAACAGAAATGTTCATGGTCACTATCCTGAGACGCCTTGAGCGTTGAGAACGGTTGCAGCACGGCGCGGAGTAGAAATAATGAGTCCTTGGAAGGCCTTATGAAGTATCTCTACCCATGCGTCTTCGAGACGATGCCACAGCTTATCAAGGGTAGCTGTGGGAAGTCACTGCCATGAGAGGCGTTGTGCAATCATGGGCATGACGTGTTTGAATGACTTTAGATTAAATTAGCGCCCCACCCAAGGAAGAAGGAAACCTGTTGTCCAGCCGGAAGGCTACACTATACCCAAATAATACAGATTTATTAATCCGGATGCATCTGGGATAATGAAACAAAATATATAAAATACGTTTGTAAAAAATACTCTGTTACTTCGTATTAATTCGTATCCTGCACATTTTATTTAATATGTTTATATTGTTCTAATTTCGAATTGACGAATACATACTTACATCTTCCTAAAGTCAATTACGTAAATAAATCATGCTAATTAATATAAAACAATAATCCAAATAACAAAGAAACGGATAAAAAGAAATTTCGCTTCAAAACAACTGTATATTTTTTAGATGGCTCAGTTGATCCCGAACAAGAGAGAAAATAATACACGAGATCCTCTCAAGAAATGATGTTAATACAATACACCCCTTGTACCTGTGGATAACATTTAAATTATTTTTCTTGTTTTATAACATTTTCACAGAATAAAAAGCTTCAAATTCAGTGTGTCTTTTGTATATAACACATGAGTATGCATTTTAACGTTATAAAAACATATAAACTTTAAGTAAAGCTAATTTACTAAGAGGGTGGATTCTGAATAACATCCAATATAATTATTCAAATGAGTTCGTTTTATTTTATCTACACCAAAGGAAGTACAATTTACAGCAGAAAGATCATGTAACCAGTTTGTAAGAGTACTGAAACGCAAATTAAAGTAACTTTTGGAGTCATGATCCAGTGTTATCAGAGTGAAATATGTATATATACGTGGACTATATATGCATGCGCCATATAAAGGAATGTGTGCTATTTTGTTTCACGCGCTAATTGACCGGCTCCAAGAGTGAAAAATGTAAAGACCCACGTTCGCACCTAGCCTCCACGTTCCAATGGTCACTAATTTAAGATGAAATTACAATTTACAATAGAATATGAAGAATGTTCACTATGCCATTAGCATTCCTCCGCGTGTCACCATATCCGAATGGACTGGGGTACGTGTTTTCCGAATTAATTATTTTTGTGGGTTGTCATACAATTTTCTGGATGTCGGATTGTGCGTATGGAAATAACAGCGGCAATTATTTTTTAAGAACGACTGGTCTTGACCGTGTAATTGCTGAATAGGGAGGTGTATTTTGAGTAGGTAAAGTAAAACTATTAAAACTGCAGCAACATATAAAAATAGAAAAAAAAAAACAAATATGTATATTTCTAATCTTGGCTATTCAGATGCTATATACTTTAAAGCGGTGAGCTTTCAACGCCTACACGCACAACTTGACAGTGTAATCTGCATATGCCCTTGTACACTAACCTCACTAGATACTTTAGGGCGCTTAATACTTACCAGTGCTTTCTGTTTTAATAAAAGGCGGACAAAACTTCTAACGTCGTCGAGTATTCTGTACAGCCTTCTCACTTCATAAAAATAAATGCATATATAAAGCTTTTATCCAATTGTGTATGACTGTATATAACATTGTTGGTTACATATGCCGAACAATAGCGTTGAGTTATTAACGTAACACTTCCAGGGGGTTTCGTCAGCAGGAGCGCCTGCCCAGAGTACGGGAACGTGAGTGGTGACTATTGCCAGTACTAAAGAATACATATGTTCTTCTACAACTTAAAACCAGACTTACCAACTTACCATCCAAATTCGAAGTATTCTTTCAACTTAGAATTTATTTGCTTGTATCTAAAATTGCAATGGCGATCAAATGAAAGTGGCCGATGTTCAAGGATAATCTAATCGATTTCGAACGATGGGCATAATCGAATATTTATCATCGATTAATTGGATTATTGGAATATCTCGAATATTTTGAGATTTTCTGTTTAATAAATTCATAAAACTTAGGGTTTCTTTCCGTCTCCAAATTCCGCCTCCCTTTCGGTTGTAAACTAGAGGGCACCTTGTTGAGTTGTGACCTTCATAGCACCATGTCACAGTATGAGGTTGAATTCATTGGCATTACTCAGTATAGAAGGTGAAGAAAGCAGGAACAATGATATCGACAAAGTCATCAACGAGTTTCTCTCCCAGAAATAACCTCGCCATGGAAAGTAGGGAGCAGGACCCCGATGTCGTTTCGTTGAATTTCCATTAATTTCTTCTTAATATGCATGTCTCAATTTAAGAGTCAATTTATTTCTCCTGATATTTGTAGAATGTAAAATTGATGATGTTGATATACCCTCGAATGGTTTTAACGGATTTGTGAGTTTGTGTGTAGTCAGTTTTTTTGTTAATTGAAGAGTGGAAATGCCAGACGCTTAAAGTGCCAAATATAAAATTATTAAGGAGAAGCAGCTAACTGAATAGATTTAGCTTAACGTATGTCTTCCAATATAGTGTGCTTGTTTTCACCTCTTCCTCGCTGATTTCCCACCTGGAAGTCTGGAACAAGGATGGAGATATGCGGGTAAGCAAATCGAACATGCTAGTGGGCAAAAGTATTTTCTTAAATGGGACTTAAACGTTTCCCATTTCCACTCTTCTCTTTCCCAACGTGCTTTTGTTCTTTCGTCAATGCCGCGATGATTCCAAATGTTAGAAATGAAATAGTTTGTGCCTTTGTTTTCTTGATTTTATTTGGTTTGATTGAAAATATTATTAAAATAGAAGTCATCTTAAAGGAGTGGGTTACTCCTTTAAGAAAGGAAGGGGACAAGCAATGTTGAAATGCATTTTTGTGGTGATGAATCAAATCTTAAATGGAAAGCCAAAGACTCTTTAAAGTTTATAAAACGGCTTATTTTATTTCTAGGGCTGACATTTCATTGCCAAACTATCAGATTTTCAAACAAACTTTATTAAGTCTCGGTTTGTTCATTTATTAACTAAGAAGACCATGCAGTTTTTTGTGCAATTGTACACTGAACCGTCACTTTTTTTTCAAATAAACCTTTGTTGCGTTACATAAATCTTCGGTTTCTATTAACGCATCATGGATGTTAGAAAGTGCAACAAGGAGACCCATTCTGGTTTGTCGCGGGGGGGGGGGGCACACGTCCTTAGTTACACTACTTATAACTACTATTAGTGGTGTGCAAAATTTGCAAAATTGCACGGCGGGAAATAAAAAAAATCATGCTAGTTAAAAGAAATTTGTTTTACTATATTGAGGCTCCTAGCATTTCTTCATCAATCCTGACAAACTTAAATGTTAGCTTTCATAACAAATATATATTTAGTGATTCCCTGTATTAAAATTTAAGGGCATAATTATATATTAAACATATTACAACTTTCAATATACTCAAACCTAGCCTAGCTGTGGATTGTCAGCGTTCTTATTGAGGACCTCGTATTGCATACGTACGAATAAGAACCAAACGTGCACGACCACAATAGGATTGACGGCATTTATTAGTGCCGGAGGGTACGAGTTACCTTGAGAAAACAGTCATTGCACAGAGACTGATCATCATCTATCTCATTGTAGTCAAACCCACACAACAAACCGTCATCCGGCAAACATGTCTTACCACCAGTAGTAGAGCGATCTAGATCCTCTAAATCAGCATCATCAGGAGCAACCCCCCAAAAATAAACCTAGCACAGAGAAACTTACACATTCCAACTCACAATCATGCTCACCTGATATTCATCGCGAAACAGGCTCACAGTCACCACCTTCAAAAAATTTCAATATACGCTATGACTCAGGTACAGATTCGAATCATGATCATCAAATATCTCACTGATTCCGACCATGAAGACCTACAGAGTTTCTGGATCTCTTCAGTATCTAACCATTTATTTATGTTAACAAATTTCGATACCAAATTTCAAACAACGAAACAGCTATTCATGCAATTTCTGTAGTATGTACCACGGGACACAATCACTCGCATTATACCAACTAGAATTGGAATCATTGTTCAGTCATCCGACGCTAAACTTACTACAACCATCCGTAATAAATACAGTTTCGAAATCTTCGGAAAACATGCTAGATTGACACCAC
This sequence comes from Lepisma saccharinum, assembly GCA_022664845.1. Taxonomy (NCBI): domain Eukaryota; kingdom Metazoa; phylum Arthropoda; class Insecta; order Zygentoma; family Lepismatidae; genus Lepisma; species Lepisma saccharinum. Next base: position 5,480 of record JAGDQP010055442.1, read on the forward strand.
TAGAAAACAAACCGATTAGCCAACCAGCACCACCACGTAAACATGCTGTGCTATCCGTAGTCATTCGAGGGGTCGACTTAGATGTTACAGACTCAGAAGCAGAAGAAGAATTAAAGCATGATAGACACATTATCACCAAATGTGTCAGGAGAGTCATTAGAGACGCATTATCACCAGCGTCTTAACAAAACATCAACAAACCATCGGCAATCTTCTACAACAAGGTGCATACATCTGTGGAAAACGCCATCGAGTAGAAACATTCCGAAGTACACCACCTCTTCCTATGCGCTATGAGAATGTCAAAAATACAATGACCATTACACTAAACATTGTAGAAACACACCCACATGTGGATACTGTTCGCAACAGCATCAAACAACAGCCTGCACCAATCTTCAAAATCTACCTGAATGCAACACCTGTAGTGAAGCACATCCAACATATAGCTACAAATGCAAAGGCCGACCTTCTCTAGCACCTGATGAACCTGCATACATAGTACCATAACGCACACCTGAAAAAAAAAACACTATCACATATCACTTCTGCACAACAGCAAATTACCATTGAACAAACTTTAGCAATCATCACCCTCGCCTTACAAAACACATTTCCATTTGATAGATCTAGACTTCTTCAAAAAATTCAATCTGCAGCAGCCACCATTTTCAGGCTAAACTTCCAAGCAACATATTCAGAACCCTATGTTTATTTCTCTGCACATCCAATGAATTCTCCAGACTAGCATATCTATTCATTTCATATTGTCATTCACGAATATCACATCACCTATTATCACCATTGCAGCACTGTAATCATCAATGATCGACAAGGGCTAATCTGTTTTGGCATCAATGTCTAGAGTCGCCCCTAGACGAGATTATGACGCATTTGTTCTGTCCATTATTGTGACGTATAAATGCACATCATCAACATCATCCATCACATTGTCACTTTGATTACCATATCTGTAAAATGGTTATAAGCGCAAAGCTTATAACATGCGGATACTATTGATACAATAAATAAATAAATGATAAAACATGCTTCAACATCCCTTAGACAATTCAACTGACTTCATCCATAACCCAACTAGTCCTATATAGTCTCCCTCCCGAAAAGGGGGCATAACCCTCTGAGCGGGTTTTAGCCACGGCCTCACCGCGGCAAATTTCTAAAAAAAAAACTTGCAGCCAAGGTCACATAATAACTTGCGTGGGAGAATGCTATTGGGGAAGAAAATTAATGTTTCTTTTTGGAACTAAATAATATCCCAATCGTAAAAATAAACTTTTATATTATATATTACTCAGGGGTGCACTCGTAAATTTTCCAGTACGCACTTGCTTCTTATTCACCTAAGGGCAATGCAGAAAAGCAACCGTGGGTGGAGAGCAACCAGGAACCAGGAGTAGTTGACCTAGGACTTACCCCAACTAACTTAGATTAATAAACGGTTTATCTGAAACAATTGATTCATCATTGTTTTCCCATATTTAACAGTTTTTCGAGCTATGAAATGCCATTAGCTCCACTAACAAGGAGAAAAAACTATTAGAAAGACATTTAGCCAGATACTTTCTGATTAAAAGCAAGAATAAAATAAAGTACACAATGATTGTTTCTACGAAGCCATTCTTTGAATACAGATATTATAACGGTCTTTCCTAAAAAAAATGGTAAAAATAGAAGTTCTTTATGTGATTTTAACTTACATAAAATCTGATTTCGCCATGTTTTTTTTAATATTATTATAAAAAAAAAACACATTCTCCGTCGTTCAGATTGGAAACTGCGAATAGCATGGACTGTTGTCAAGTATCGTAAATACATTCCTATTAGCATGATCAGCTACGAAGCTAACGTTTATCAGGCATAGGGACAAACTCCGCCAGAAAACATATCGAGTTGTAAAATTCAATACAATAAACTTTAAATGTTGGTTCTTTCCATCGTTATGAAATGCAATTTGAACAATAGAAATAAGGTAAAGAGAAAATAACATGTGTAGATATTTTTTGCAGACTATCTAGAAAACATTTGCAAAATCCACATACATGACATGACATCTGTTAGCTTATGAAATTCCATTGGAACAGTTAGAAATACGCAAAAACCGGAATAATTGCACGGCGGAAAGAAGGGAAAGGCTTTCTTATTTTTCGTACTACTTTGATCCTTTTTACTATTTAGGAGCACCTTGAATTACTTCATCAATCGTGAATAACTTAAATGTGATAGCAAATATATATTAAAATAGTAATATCTCTATTGTGACTCCGAGCAACAAAACCTAATTGCATAATTATATATTTAACCAACTCCAGCCATGCGATGGGAGAATGTAATGCGGCGGAAAAAAGTTTCTTGTTCCTAGGGTGACTAACTTACTGAACCCGGGAAACATTGGGATCAAAGCAAACATAAAACTTTATGGGGTGGGGTTGTATGTATGTGTGTGTGCGTTTGTGTGAGGTGGGGCGTGTGCGCTATTACTTGTGGAAACACAAAACAAACACAATAGAATATAAACATCATAAAGAAACAGAAAACAGAAAAATGATTGAGAGTTCGTTAAGGTCAACCAAGGAAACTAACTATCCGGAATGAAACCTACATTCTGTGAACAAAACTCTAAGAATTAGTGCTAAAGATTTGCCTATTTCACTTGACTTGGATATGCAAGTTAATGCTCCAGATGTGGAGATGCGAACAAAAAGAATGTGATCCAAAAGATGTGTAGCCAGAAACAAATGATATTTATCAGAAGAAAGCAGAAAGGCGTTCTAATTTTTCAAGAAATATCAATTGGAACGCCTGGAATTTTGAAAAGAAAATATCTAGGATGAGACGAAGATAAACTTGTATTGTAGTGATGGATTTCAGGACGTTGACGAAAGAAGAATGAAACCTTCAGAAAGCAGAACATTGCTTCAACTGGTACAAATATTGGAGGGTCTGTTGTGATTTTAGCTTGTGTTATTACTAATGGTGTGCTCAGTATTCATACCCTGGATACACATCCTCTAAATCCCATTTTTCAAAAGTGAATTTGGGATTGTTTGAGGCTACACGTTAACTTAGATATCCTAGGCCAGTGAAGTTGCCAAATCTTTAGCACTAATTCTTTGAGTTTTGTTCCCAGAATGATCAATGTATGTTTCATTCCACGCAATTAGTTTTCTTGGCTGGTCATAATGAATTCTATTCCGCAATAATTGCTCGGTTTTATCTTTCTTTCAGATGCGTATTCGTTGAACTTTATTGAAGCGATTTGAAGTAATGAGTTTTAAAAATGAATAACAACATCGACAGCTGAGGCGACAGGAGTAACTGTATGACCTATCCCTCACCGAAGAAGTCGGTGGCTGCTCCTGCAAAAATTACTCCTGTAAACAATGAAGCCATTTTGGAAAACTGTAGTTATATATTGACATATAGGTAGCAGAACTAATTATTCTTGATACCTACACACTTCGTGCTTCAGCATCTTAAAGAACAAAGGCAGAGAGAAAATAGATGTAAGCACATAAAATTAGATTCAAAGGTTTGTAAATATGTTGAGTTGTGCTTCTTTGTTTCTAACAGTAGTTTTAATAAACAGGGATTTTCACAAATTTTCAGGCAAGAAAAAAGAAAAAGTTCATTCACATGTGTGTGTAGTGGTCACAACTAAAACCTAGCCGTGGCTTGTTAGTGTACAACCGAGGATCTCCTGTAGCAGACGCACGAGGGAGAAAAGTACATATACGACCACGATAGGACCGACGGCACTCCCCAGTGTCGGAGGGTGCGAGTTAGTTTGACACCAAGTCTGCAGTCGTTGTACTGAGACTGATCATCTTTTCATCATCACGCACTCTACATCACTGTGTTACTCAACATACCACCGAAACTAACCAAGCAGTCACAGTAAAATCAAACTGGTCAACATCTCTTGCCATCTATCGTTCAAAAAAACACTTCCAGCGCAATTCCAAATTGACTTCACTCGGTGCAACTAAAAAACATTCACGCAGTTCAGATCAACGATATTCGTCCACTCATCGCTCTAGATCACCGCCACAACGTCATTCACAATCATCTGCTTTACCTCCCAGTAAAAGGACTGATACATTAAGTGCTTCCGGATCTAATTCTGATGACATGGAAATTACATATACTTCTCACGATCAACTTGCTACCGGACTGGATCATCCAACATACGCTTTTCTGCTCACCAAGTTCGACAACAAGTATCAAACGCCAAAATTACTTCAACAACAACTTCTGAAATATGTTCATCGAGATACCATCAGTGAAATTACTCCTACCAGGAATGACTGTATCATAAAATCACCAGACAAAGACTTTGCAAAAACACTTCGTAATAGGCATAGTTTTGATATCTTCGGCAAAAACGTTCGTCTTGGACCGCTCAATGAACCACGCATCTAACAACCGCCACCACCGAAACGCAAACCAATGCTATCAGTAGTGATCAAAGGAGTACCACCAGACACCACTTCAGATGAAATAGAATCAGAAGGTCATACTATTCATAAATGCTTCATCACATCACAAGGCACACCCAGTTATCTTGTACGAGTTCTCACATATCACCAGCCAACCATTGATCATCTATTAAGGCACGGCGCATATATCTACAAGAGACGCCATAGGGTAGACCTTCGCGCACACAACCACCTACACCACTTAGATGCGAGCATTGTCAAACCTATGGCGATCACATCGCTGGTGAATGTAAAGAGCCACCAATCTGTGGATACTGTTCAGAAACCCACCAAACTCGAAACTGCACAAATCTTCAAAATCCACCGAAATGCCAGCAATGTCAGCATCAACATCCTACATACTCGTACAAATGTAAGCAAAAGCCTGAGCCTACACCAGCAAACAATTTGCCTGTTGTTCCTTTACGCCCACCCGAACCTAATCCAGCAGTCGAACAACAGCATCAAGAATTACCACTTCCCACAGTTGAGCAGCTCATACAGTTCATGGCTATTACTTTCTCAAACTTCTATCCATTCAACCGAGCAGTCATTATCCACAAAATCCGACTTGCAGCCAAATACATCTTCAATCTCGAAGTCCATGCAACGTTTCTCGGTCCCTATGTTTTCTTTTCTGTAGCACTGTCCACTCCAACCTTAAGCTATAATCCATCATCATGCATATCACCTTCACTTCTCTTTCTCATCTTTGCACAGTGAACATAAATGTTAAATGTTTGGGCTCATCTGTCCTCCATCAAGATCTAGAGTCGACCCTAGATCAAGAGGAATCAATCATTCGTCCTAATGTCGCCAACGTGTTGTGATGTGGAATGCATTTCATCTTCATCTCTTCATTACATCATCACACGTTCGTTCTAATTCAATGGTTGTAAGCAAAGCTTATAACGTCCATTTCCAGATAAAATAAAATAAATAATTTTTAACAATAGTTTAACCTCTCTTAGATCACCCAATTCCTACCATGACATCCCAAATTCCTTGCAAGCACTTCCCTCAAGAGAGGGTGTAACCCTTGGGCGGGGGCTAGTCACACCAGTGACTAGGAAAACCGCGAAAAAAAATGTGTAGTGGTGATTCTACGCACGTTATCTTCCTAGTATGTTGTTCTATTTTTGTAGGGGTCCAAAAATAGGTGTTTTAAACTCTGGTCCCCAATTAAATAAATAACATAGTGTGGTAAACCGCGTTGAAATGTTAACAGCCAAGTTATTGGCGCTCGCAATATATATATTTTTTTAAAATTTTAAATGAAGCTTAAGAACAATTTTGCGAAACTATTATTATTCAGTACAATTTGCTTATTGTTTCGTCCATGACGTCGGCACATGAAACACGATTTTTGCTATTGGTCGAGGTTAAGCTAATAATTTAAACAAGGTTTCGTTAAGTAATAAATGTAATCTATCAATATCTAAGCAGATAAGCTAAGGACCGTACTTTCATTTTTCTTTAGTTATTTATTTTTATAAAATTATTGTAGTGTTTTTCTTCTTAAAATAATAGGACTCCTTAGCATGTATCATAAAGCGAACTAGTTATTGTGGGACGTTAGGATAACACCGAATGGAATAATTCCGTAATTGGAATAACAGCGTAATGTATCTGATGGGATAATACCGACAGGAATAAAGCCGATCGGAATAGTCACGAATGGAAATGCAGCGATCAGAACGAAACCGAAAGAAATAAGTCCTACTGGAATAAAATTAAAAGAAAATGCTTCGATTGGAATAAAGCCGAAAGGAATAGGATCGATGGAAATAGTATCGAAAGGAAACGTTCCGATCGGAATCTCACCGAAAGGAATAAAGTCGATTGGAAAAAATCAAAATGAAATGCAACGATCGAAGTAAAACAGACAGGAATAACGCATAACTTTGAATGGTTCGCGGATTAACACCGAAAGGAATAACATCGAATGGAATTACGTCAAAAATCTAGCAGTCTTCATGGTGCAAAAAAACATTAGATGGAATCTTTTGAGAGGAATGATTCTTCGGTACATTAATTTACTACTATCATAAGACTCTTTGCACTGTTTCAATATCGTATTCTGGTGGATTTTTTTCGAATTAATTTCGATAATGAATGGAGTATCATCGAAAGTCATGAGCTGGTTTAACGCCGAAACCCACTTCATGGAACTACTGTGGTATGGAAATTAAAACTCTGTTCAATTTCTGGTAACATATGGCTTGAGAGACGTCTAGAAATTGTAATTGAAAGGATTGGTAAAAAAATCGCTTTCGAAGTTACGCCAGTGCGCACTAGAATATCTTCGAATACAATGGATAATTCCATTTCCGGAAATGGTGATGCGAATATTCGCCCGCAGAAGATTTTTCTGCAGCCTCCGTTTGCCAGTGTAACTCTTCCGCACATGTTCCATTCGGTGGTATTCCAGTTTTCGAAGCTATTAGTTTGGTGCCATATCCAGGTCCTCTCTGGGTCGTGGAACAACACCGAAACGAACAATAATAATTCTACAATAATTTATGGTTTTGGCAATTAAAGAGAAGTAGTTAAACATTTTACAGAATTTGACTACACAGTTGACAATGCCCGCCACCATACATTGACTTAACCCATTTTTTTTCCTTTTTGTTTAACCATTCTAGCGTCTTATGCTTTTCCCAGCTCACATTTAGAGACCTAATTATAACAAAAACGTGTATGTTTACGAACTTAATAATTTTATGGTCAGTACTTCAAATTTTCCCCGAAAATTTTTAACATTTTTTGCGATCCAAATTTCTCTACTTACATTTGCGGAAGCATCATTGACATAAAATTATAATTCCATTTGTTCACTGTTTCTTCTAACTGTTTGGTAGGGACATATAAGTCGAGTCATGTCTTCCTTTCTGGTTCGTTTAAAGTGGCAGGTACTCCGATCGTGTACCTAGATTCGGATCAATTTATTTTCACTTAAATGTTGTCTAACCAGCTACAGTATGTATCAGATTCATCCAGATACAGCAGTCTCTCTCTTCCTTTTTTATGAAGATTTGGCTGGAATCTTGAAGGATTTCCAGAAAGTCAGGGCACATAGATGGTCTTCTTGAAATACATGTTGTTGGGCTACTTGCTTTTTATTTTCCTCAAGTAATAGCTTATTTAACACTGTCCTTAATAAAG
>JAGDQP010055443.1:0-13140 GCA_022664845.1 Lepisma saccharinum
ATGCTCCTGGCAGTGCTAACGTTTGTGACGAGTAAAACTTGGTGGGACACGCAGGAGTATTGGAAGTTGGCGCGAGGAACTAGGCTCATCCATATTCCATTTCACCATTTTTAAAGTTGAAGGAGTTGACTGGACAGTTTGCACCCCTGGTGCTTTTGCTCGTATTTCGCAGCTTTTTACGCTTGTGTAATGTATATACTCGCTTCGCCTCATTGGGGCGCTGCCCCCAGAATTCCAAGATGGCCTCGCTGAGGCGCACCCCTTTATCGCAATCAGGCTCCAGCTGGGAACTAGACCCTAGTAGGGGAGACGAGCCGAATTTATTCTAACCTACTCGTAATGGTACACCTTCATACCAAATTTCGTTTCTGTATCTTCAGTCGTTATAAAGTGGGGCTTAGGCGGGCATTTTGGATAAAAAATGGACACATTTTTAACGTTTTCTTATATTTTCGTGACATATTCGTAATGATACACTGTCATACCAAATTTCATTTCTCTATCTCGAACGATGTGAAAAATGGTATTTCAGCTGCCATTTTGAATGAAAGATGGTGAATTTTTTAAAACGTTGTTATGTTTTCCTAAACTACTCTTGATAATACATCATTATACGAAATTTCGTATATCTGGCTCAAGGAGTTGGAAAATGGATTTATGACGCCTGCCATTTTGGATCCAAGATGGCGTCTTTAGAGATATTTTGTAATATTTTCTACTAATAATATTGTACTGTCAAACTAAATTTCATTATTCTAGCGGCAGGCGTTTAGGCTGTGTCTTCTTTAAAATTTTAGGTTTGGCGGCCATTTTGAATCCAAAATGGCGACGTTTTCAAATTTTTAAAAAGTTTTCTTAATTTGCTGTCAATGATGTATTTTCGTACCAAATTTCACTGTTCTATCTTTAGTCGTTTAGGCTGTGTATTCTTTGAAATTTTAGGTTTGGCGGCCATTTTGAATCCAAGATGGCGACTTTTTCAAAATGTCGGAATTTTTCCTTTATCTACTTATCATCGTCTACCTTCATACCAAATTTCATGTTTCTAGCTTACTCCAAACACCCTAAACAATATGATGAGTGAGTGAGTCAGTTAGCCTAAAATGTGCAATTTCAGGGGTCCACAACTAGAACATAGTTTGAGATACGAATATGAAATTTTGTACATCTGCACATATTTACCATATCTCCTTAACGGCGAAAGCTCATATTCCTATCTTTAGCATCTTTTTTCTTACGGGGCTCCCAAATCGTCGATTTTGCCATAAACTCTTGTTCCTGTATAACATGCTTCTGACAGTGCTGACGTTTTCTGACGTGAAGAACTTGGCTCATGCACTGCCGTGCATGTTGATAACTAATTGTAGGACTTAAAACCAAAAGCTGCAATCTCCATTTTGTGAGAAACCAAGATTTTGAACGAATTGTATACATTAAAGTGTCTAATGAAGGTAAATGAAAGTAAAGCCCTAACGCTTTGTGTATTTTAAAGTCTTTGCGTAGGAACCACAGGGGAAAAGTACCCATATACTATCATATTGACCACGATAAATATTCTTTCGGCTCTCGTGTAAATTTTTCTGGAAAGCAGATTGCAGCTTTTGCTTTTAAGCCCCACAATTAATATATACACTATAATGAAACACGGAATAATAATATTCGCAACTGATACCATCGTCACGTAAAAGCTTGGGAGAATGACTTGGTGAGGTGTGAGATATTATCGAGGATTCAGTTTGAACGCGGTTTAGTGTTATCATGGCAAGAAGAAGTGAATTATCAGGGTTTCAACGGGGCTTAACAGGGGTACCAGACTAATGGGATTCACCATTTGATGTGCTCCAAACATTCAAAATTTCTCGATCTACGTATGTATAGGGAATTACTCAGGCAAGGCACTACCTGCCTCCATTAACACAATGAGTGCTGAATACGACCAGTGAAGACTGGTTAGAATTGTCTATAATAATATTGAAGCTACGCGGACTCAAATCATCCGTATTCAATTCGGGAGATACCAGACGCATACCCAGTCGGAATGTCCTTACATTCTTTAGGGAAAGAAGACGTACCACAGCACCTCATTTAACACTGCAACACAAAGTACAGATTCTCACAGGTTTTGTGATTACGGTATTTAAAGTTCTAAGGATTGGAAAGATGTGATGTGGTCCGATGACTCAGGATATGTTCATTCAGTAGGATCCAGGTGAGGCTTACACCCCTTAAAACCATGGACCCCAATCGCAAAGAATCCGCCATGCAAGTGGGCAATTCAAAACTGAAATGAGATATGTCCACATCCTCTGGTCCTTTCTAAACACTTAGTATACTGCTAATCGCTACCCTACGCTACTTGGTGATTATTTCCAACCACTGCATGTGGTGATACTGACAAGGAATATAAGCACATGGACGACATATTGCAGCAGGAATACACTGTTGTCACCTGGATCAAGCTGATCAAAATTCGTTGTAGTAGTATCAAGGACAGTTTTAGCGAATGTCACTGTCAACATGTCTTTAGGATTGAACGCTATCGATTCCTCGTGGCCGATGGGACATGCTAGGGAGATCCATTCGAACCGAAGATCGTACACATACAAAGCATCGTTTTGGGGTTTGAAACCACTATAATAATTGTATTGCTTTAATACTTTTAGCAAGTTCAGTTCTTCGTTACTTTCAATATCTATCACCTCTGAAAATAATACAGAGGTTATCACTTGGAAGTGATTGGACAAGGATATGTCCATCTAAAACCTGTCTTATGACTTTTAGCTCACTCGCCTCTAATTTACGTTAGTAGTCGCAGTTCCTACATAAAGTCAATATTTCCAGGACTCAAATATAGCATTGCACAAACAAATCTATCCGGTTTGGCTTCAAAAGACTGACGAAGAAACTTCACTTACCAATACAACTACTACTTTCTACTCCCTGGTTGTGGCATGGGAAGCAACGAATATTAACGTCAACAAGAGCTGAACTTCTTTTATTTTCTTCCAGCTAATCTAAAGTGACACACTTCGTTGAAGGGGGTTCAGCAATCACGCACGTGAACCAAGCAATCATATTAAGATATTTATCTCTGCCCAATCTGAATTTTAAATGAAGAAATTCATGGACGCAGGTTTGTTTGCTGCCACTTCTTGCTTTCTTTGTGCTTCACCAATCAAGTCTCTTAATATCTTGATTGCTGTCGCTTACTGTTGAAATTAGAATGTTTTCTGAGTGCGTGAGAAACCATACTTTTGCACACATTTGTACCTAGCGGATGTAGCTTAGTTCCTAGTGTCCTTCCTTAGCTATTGCAAGGTCCTAGGAACAATCCCTATGGCTATCCATCCTGACTGAGAGATTTCCAGGTCTTTTTTCAGTCACAACAGGCAAATGGTTCCTACAAACTATTTCTGTCCAACTATTTTACAACATCCTCTCCTCAAACTATCCGGACCTGAGCCAGACACACGTAAAAGCCAAATATAAATTTAAATTCAAAACACCACTTTGTAGATCATCGCAACGTTTAGAAGGTGGGAATGGTGAGCGTTGAATGAGGTTTCATAGACGCCTGGATCTTTCTCAAATAGACGGAACCAGCTTAAGAAAACTAAATGGGCCCGTAGACTTCTATCACATTGGTACTTTGCTAAAAGGCGCAATTCCTCAGTTGTATTTCATGTGCTCACGTAAGGACGAAAATTATGTTGGATTTCGTGAGCCATCTCGAAAGATATAGTCTTGCCTTCTTACGGGCAGGTTCTTTCGGCTGACACACCTATAAAAATTCTTGATAGATGTATCTGGTATTCGTTCGAAAGAACAAAGTGACAAGTTCTCAGATGTAACAGTTGCTTTACGTTTTGTCCGTCATGAGCTTTGAACAATTTTGTTGTTTTATGTAAACGTTTCATTATGCCTTAACGGAACCATGTTTAAGTGAAACAAGTACACCGCAGTTTGCACTGCAGCGCTGATAGTAGTTTCAGTTCAATTCTTAAAGACTTTTTCAGTTCAACTCTATTGAATTCAACCAAACGAACTACACCATTTTGTCTTCCTGAGTTCATCAGTGTCCCATCGCAGCCTCGAACCCGAACAAGAGATAAATCAATACTATTGTTATTAAGATAGTCAACGATGCATCTGGCTTCTTTGTACGCTTGCGCGGACGCAGTAGAAAAGTGTCCTATATACTTAGTCCCTGGCACCTCGATCATGATGATATGTTCTTCACTTCTTTCTTTACTGTAAAAGCGATCACCGATATTTTGTTGGGGTGTAAATGAAAAGAAACTCTTGTCTTAAAGCCAGATCTACCAGTTTGAAATCTCAGTTTTCAACTGAGGAAGAATAACTAATACAAAGTTAATAATTATGAAATGTTTTTGCAAGTGTTTTTAGCCTGACATCGAAACTTTACACAACTATCCATACAAATATGTCTTTAGAAGTCATTGCAATAAAGACACGTTACAAGCCAATGCCACTAAAATATTGAGAAATAATAGGGCTACGTGATTGCATCAAAATTGATTTTATTATGAATTTGGGCATTTTGGGGGTATCTCATAGGTTAAATTATGTAGAAACTATACGAACAGCATTGAAACGAATCCCAATCAATTCGAGTATCATAAACGCAGCAAACAAGTCCATGTTAATTAAAATTATGGCGTTTTAGCGACTTGAGAGCCGATTTTAGTAACAAGATGCATAACCAATATTTTCAAAGTCAATGCGAAACCTCCAGAACAATTTTAATGAATTTGAAATTGCTCACACGAGATCTGTGCCACCAAACCACAATTTTTTTATCATGATATGATTAATTTTGAAAAATATTATTTTTTGGAACACCCTATTCTCAATATAATTACAGCAAAGAGCCAAATGAATGTTTTTTCATACTAAAAAGTCAAGAGGTTATTACCATAATGACCAGATCTGTGTCTTTGTACTTACCGTCTACCTATCTACATATGTTACTCTAATTTAACTTTTAAAGAAAATGCGCAAGAGGTTTTCCAAGAATACTTTAAGAGAATAATTAATATGAGACAATTAAATTGTGACGCGTCCAAAATATGCTTTTAGAAGATACAAGTATGTGAAACCAGCACAAAATTATAATTTTAAAAGAAGTTAATAGTACCTCTGATTTTGTCGATGCATCTCATTCCTTTTTCATCGCACAAGACTTGGTGTCCTATCAAAAGAACAAGATCATATCACAATTCTTGCAATAACATATAGCTATTATATTAATAAAACTAAATAACGCTTTGCTATTGAATAAGTGGTACCAGAAAACATTAGTTATCAATATTTTTTAAAGAAAAATATAAACTATCTATTTTAATTTTAAGCTAATTACAATACTTGCAATTTTTATAGTTGTTACAATGTTGGATTATAATTTAAATACATACGAATCATGTCGGAATTTAAGCCGTGACTTCCATAACCACACAAGTCCAGCGGAATAAATATTGAGAAAATCAATAAAAACTAAATATGTCTTGGAAATTTGTACTTGGAAATGAGATTTTATTTCATAGTTACACTTTGCTTAATTACAAATGTCACTAAGTATTAAAATAAAAAGTATTACAAGTAATTTGTCCATAATAAAATAATGAAAATACTGGACTTTTGTTATTATGGAACTCATTAGTCTGTTGCATTGGTTTCAGATACTATAACCCTGATTTGGAAAAGGAATATACTTATTTTTAAGCAATAATGTCGGAAATGAAACAAGAAAACAGTTACTGTGCATAAACCCAGTCTCTATTTTCACAATAATGTAATACAACAAACAAATTTAGTTTACTCATATCTTTCCTTCGCTTAATCAGAATCCCACACTTCACTTCCTCATTTCTCAGCACTGAGAGTCTGACCTTTACCATACTGGTGCAGTAGCCTCTGAAAGTAAGGTTGCTCTGCAGGTAAAATTAAGGACAAGTATTTTTTAATATCCCTGGCTTTAGCAGCTTTCAGGGGAATTCCATCTCTAAATGCTCTGTCCAAGTTTTTTTCATCAAATTTTGCCTTTCCTGTCATCATGAATGTTTCTGTAACTAAGCCGCTTGATGTCTTGCTTGCAGTTATGGTTTTTGATCTGTATTCAATTATTTTATAAAATGTCACTTTCCATTTTTCTTGTTTGTGAGTAATAGGAGACGGTTCTTTAACTGTAGAGAAACCAGCCTTAAAATCTTAATTCAAACTCTGTTCCAGTTTAACCACATTAATTTTTCTTGATGCATTTTGGATGATTTGTATCCAATCATCATGTGTGTATACAACATCCTGCTTACGTTTAATTAGCTTTGTTTGCTTTCCAGAACAACACAGGTCCATGGACTCGTGTGCTAATGAAACTCAACACGTCAGTAACATGCGGAAGACACGGAAACTTGTGTTGTTTTGAATGTCAAAAGATAGAGCTCAGACGATTATAACGATATATATAACTCATATAGTGACACAAAGTGGACTTGTGCTGTTATGGAACGCAGGGCTTCAATTTTCCTTTTACATATCACTGAAAACTAGATCTCGTTAAATAATGTTTCAAGAGTATTATTCTGTAATGCACAAAATAATACAACCCGTATTTCAAAATGATGATAGCCAAATTTTTCGAGAAAGCTAATAGTAACGGTATTATATAACTGTCATTTAAAAGTTATCAGAAGAATGCAAGGTAAAAATTATTTGTTTCTTGATTCGTTGACTGAGATCTTTTGGAAATGAGAAAAACTATAGAAAATATTACCTTTTCAGTAATAGAAACAGATAGCTAACCAGTAAGTAAAATGGAAAACCTAATCCTCTTTAAGGAGCTTAGAATATCTCATTTGTATGTTGTTGTACAACTTTAGAAACTAAGCAAAACAGAGGTAGGTACATTTTCAACTAATAAAATCTCGGAGATAACGATTTTCTTCTCAACTACAGGTTGGACAGGACTGACCCTATATATCATGGTAGGTTTCACCAGTCTTCGTTAAACTTTATCAACACATTAAGTAATTTTAAGCGTTTTATGATGCATTAGGTTTCCTAAATAATGATTCGTTGAATCCTTAACAAACGTTGGTGAAACCCTCCAACTGGGTTGTGAAAATTGTACGGAAAAAATCAGTCCTGGAGACTTCGAATGCATATAATGTAACAATATTGTTTATGCAAATACAACACGTACTGTCCTGTTACTGTCTAATTTACACGAGCGTAATATATTATTGCCAATCTGCTTTTACTCAACAGAAAAAGGGTCTCCTAAAATAACATGTTCCTAATATCTAATAAGTCGTAAAAATACACTTGATAGAAATACCTTGAATTTCTCCAATGATTCGATCAGTACATTTGCAGACTCTCATCTTTTCTTCCACTTTGCATTGAGCTATGCAGGCTGAGAAACTGTAATAAGGGAACGCCCACATCCCTTCATTCTCATCTGGAAATCTACATCTTCGGGATGAGATAGGGAGCCCTCGTACGTCCTCGTCAGCCACTTCGTCCTGTACCATTAACTCATTGTAGTATTTCCTGGGAACTTGTATTACGAAACTAGTGTGGGATGACGCAAATCCACGTTCCAAAGGTACTTCATAAGGAGGTAAAGTGATGCCCTGCAAAATAAGAGAACTTAACGAAATGCAGTGCTTGAACTCTGTTGATATGTTACCAAAACCGTATCTAAAGAGTTCAGCCTCCGTGGCAAATTTATGATTTAAGTGTCCAAGACACTACGGAATCCAGCACCAAGGAAATAGTTCGCTGCATGCCAGAGAAGAAGTAGTGATCCGGCTGGAATAAAAACAGGCGACCTTCTATAATTAAGAAATTGAACAGGAGAGTCATGGTTGCAAAGAATAACATCAAAAGGTTACTATAAAACAAGATCATCAATTCTAAACAACGAAGAACTGAGTAGCCTGTAGCAGAAAGTTACTATCAGCTAAAGTAGTGTAATAAAAGATCTTCAATTTAAAAACTGCGCACCTGATAAAATCGGTCTAAGATCGAGCGACCAAACGTTGAAACTTGGTAGTGAGTTGCAGGGGAAAATCTATAAATAATCACCAGACCAGGTAGAACGTAATTAAAACATCTCCTTCAGGTCGTATTCTACCATAGAGCTACCAAGTAAACTCAACTAGCCATAAACATATTAAAGCAAAGAGTACAACTCGAAATACTCAAAATTACATATAAACTCAACTCCAATAAAGAACATTGACCACTGGCAATTTACTGAGTCAAAGGTCACTAGTTGGGAACCTAACAGAATGTCTTATATCATTTCCTTGTCGGCTATTAACGATAAACGACGTAGAGTGGGTCACAAATGTGAACGATTGTTGTAGCAAACCCTCATAACCTTCAATAAATCTGCAGCCAATTATCTGGGTAACATCAAACTCCAAACTCACGTTTCTACACATCACCTGATGTGTTGTAGAGGGCTAAATCGACTCGGAAGACAATCTAGTATCCAATATCTCTTAGACAGTCGATCAATAATTATTTAAGAAATCAGTTCATCTCCGCTATCAAATAATTAATCGCACTCATAAAAATAGACGTCGGGTTTACCATGACGACAAATTAAATAGCACTATACTTCCAAAATTCTAATAACTTAAAACAATAAGGTCACATATCATGATTCCTCCACTCTGATTATAGAACTACCGAAGGTACACATTATTATTCCTAATGGTAACCAGACAATTTAATGTCAATTCAGTTAACATTATATGACATTGCTATCTCTCAGTAGCACATAAGCATGTTTCGAACGTTGATTTTTTGTCTATTTCATTGATTAACCGTTCTCGGTGGAAAAACACATTTAATTTTAAATCATATTTCCAGAAAAACTTGATATGTTTGATACGATGATAGTTCAACGTGGATTCAACTATTATTTTCAACTATGGTGTGGTTATTTTCAACTTTCCTTTTGAACTATGATATAGATTTCACTTTATATGTGTTTTTCTAAGGCGACATATTACACTTACTGAGAACTGCAAATTTAATAGTCAAGAGTGCTAAAGAAGGATAAATGCACACAACACTGCCAGAAGGAAAGTATTATTTCTTATTATTATTACATGATGGTAAAACAACGGTCCTGGGTAGTAAAGGCATTAGTGGCTTTCAAGGCCAATCCGTGGATGAATGGTAGCGTGTAGAGCTACCAACGACGAGGGCGGAATGTTTTACTTTCGAACCCCACAGCAGAAGTTAGATAAATACTGGTGGAATATTGATTCTGGATATCTTGATCAATGTCCAATAAACCGTTGAACAGGTGGACATTTTGGTACATTTATAACGTTAAAATAACGTTTCGGTACTAACGTTTAATCCACGTATTTTCAACGTATGTGTTCTTCTTGGGATAAGATCAGGCAACTTAAATTTCATGAAGCTATCTTAAGACTTTGTAGTGGGGCATATGGAAAAATAAACAATACGTCGCGCTGACGAATAAAGGACAAACTACCAAAGCATAAATACGAGCTAAAAGAAGCTCATCACACAACACGGATGTCAAAATAGCCACTCACAAAAGCGGAAATAAACGCAGATCAAATCAACAAATATTAACTAAGAATTTGTCCGTCTTGCACTACTCGTACGTTCTAGACAAGACAAGGGAAGCCTCCAGCTCAGAACCAAACCTGGTACTCATTCGATTTAGCGTTATTGAACTTTATGGCTTTAATTCCAGAGGACAATTAAAATGTATTTACTTTAATTGTTAATAGTTGTCCCCTGTCTTGTCCATCAAAACAAGAACTAGTCACGACAGACGAGTTCAATGCATTTAGCGTTGTTATATTATGGATATCCATTAAGTTCAAGGAAAATTGCAGTACTTCATCTTGAGTTGAAGTCAATTTCTCTTAGTAGCAAATATTTATATTTTACACCTTCCAACTAGACTAATTTGGTCTAAATTAAACGTGTTCTATAAAAGACTTGTTTATTATCACGACCAGTTTATCGTATACGTGCATAGCACAAATGAAATCAACCATTTGAAGCTTTCATAAACATATTACTGATAGCTTGAACCGAAGCTTGGCTTGATGCACATAGATTTTCTGAAAATTTGAGCAATAAAAGTATTTAATAAATTAGGTCCTTGAAAACCGATTTAAGTACAAAGTTTACGATAGAGACATGAATTATTACTTGTTACACTGGTGAACCACATCTCAATTGACACCTTGTAAATAGCTGTAAACGTTAGTACAAGAATTGTAGTATTTGATTACTATGAATTAATTGCCTCATACTCAACTGGCTTGTGTTAATGACAAGAACATTAAATTTTCCTTACTTCGGAGCATAAAACATTAAGTACAAGGCCGTTCAGTGAGGAAAATAAACTTATATTTGAGCATTGAACAACAATCTTCAAGTTAATTGACATCTTATTTTTATGACATAGGAATTCTTATGATATTGCAAATCAATAAAGCCGGAATCCTTGTAATGTTTCGTGCAAATATTTAAATAAAGAATTTACTCAAATTAATGAGTACGTGAAAATATATTGATAATATCATGTCCCATCAAAATTAGCAGTGAAAAGAATACTTCCAAAAAGGTTTTAAGACATGACATTAACAAACGGTTCACCAGGGGTGTATAGTTATATAAATAATGAGACATGGAAGTCTATAAGGGTCAAACTTCGGAACTTCAATCCATCAAGTTCTTTATACTGTAGTTGTACTGTTTATTTAAATATGGTTAATAACGTAAGGCATCAATTTCTCGTGCTACATGATCTAATTTCAAGCATAGTGTATATATTGATGTGTGTTGAATAGGCACACAGTCGATATACGCTAGAGCGTTTGGTAGCAACTTCGAAGACAATTAATACATATATTTCTTTTGATTGTAAGAAGCTGTTCGATTGTTGCATGTAGTAATCGCCACTACTATAGAAAACGAATCGTTTCTCAACTTATTAACACTGTTCTGTACTCACTTTAGAGAAAGTCTTTCAACACAGAAGATTACATCTCCTTTTTAAAACAGCTTCTATTACATTAGTGTTGTAATAGGCTATTAAAATTATTACAACACTATCTTACAAATTTGTCCTTTGTACTTACCCTAAGTTCCTGGCCATCCCACTTCATATCGAATGTGATATTATAAAATCTAGATTCATTGAAGTACATAGGTTTCTGGAATGGGTATCTGAACCTAAGAAAACAGATCAAAGTCCTTAGAATCGATTTATAATGTAGTTCTGTTAGCAAGATATATTTAACACTGTCCAAAATATAGTCTAACAAGGGCCAAGAATTTTTCCAAAGGGGATATGTTTAGGGCACTGTTACATACATGGGAAAAAATTACAGATGAATCATGAAGATGATCATATTATATTTTTGTTTATTGCTTTCTATTTGCAGCACATCTATTAGACTACAGTTCACTATTTCCTTAAACGTTATCTTCTGAAAAGTTAGGCTCTTTCCCTTCTGATAGCATTATAATTTGTACTGGCAAAGTTAGAGAATAACAATTTCGGAATTTATTGCATAGTGTAAATTAAAGTTGGAGGAATTTCCAGATACCTATGGATACTTCCTCGAAATACTATTCCTTCCTACTTTCTAGAAAAACCTACTAATATGAAGAAATAAAATGATATAAAATCATTTCAAAAATAAAAATAAAATTCCAATAATCGTAAGGTTCAAAGTAAGGAAATGAAACCTGAACTCGGAACAGAGTACAACATTTTCTATCAGTGACTTATCAGTAACGCGAGACAGTAACGTTCCCAATATATTTGAATAGTAAGGGTCATTCTATGTCCAAATGTGTTAGAACTCGTTTATTATATTAGAAATAATAGTCTGGCTAATAGGTATTGGATAATTTGAAGGCACAAAGATAGAGATTGAATAACGTTGTCAAACATAGAGGAGTTTCGGTAATTCAGGTAAATTTAAAGCTGTGAGTGGTATTACTTACATTAAATGTTATGTTAGATGTTGAAGATTATACAACAAACATATTTTAACGAACATTAATTGATAATTTATGTAGCAGATGTGTTGGCCAAGAAGAGGTTCACTAGGTAAACTTTATGTTCTGCATGAGTAATAAATCATAGCCAAATGATGCTATGGAAAAAATGTTGTACGTTTACCAGCATGAGTTGTAATCGTTGGTAATTTGAAAAATAATCCACAGAAGTCAATATCCGACTTACTAAAGAGCAAGAATCAAATTGTTTGTGACGAGCTGGAGGAATTTCATCAATTACACATATTATGAATTATCAGGGTACAAAACTAATGTAGAGTTGCTCTAATGATTTTATAGATGACTAGTGTTACAAATACTAAATTCTTAAAACATTGTTTAATGTTTTTACCATTAACATTGGTTTTCCTTAGATAACCTTGAACTAGAGATACTCGCTATTTCCTGATCATAGTTGAGCTGCAGATGAAGTAACACACAAACCGGAGGAGCAAGCCTAGAGAAAATGAATCAGCTTAAGATTCGATTTGTGCCGCGGAGACTCAGTGGTAGAGCCCTCACCTCTGGTGCGTTGGGTCCTCGGTTCGATTCCGGCTTGTTTGAAGTGTTTTGTGGTAGGTGAGTACAATGTCTGTGGGTATTCTCGGGGTCCTCCCGTTTCCTCAAATTTTCCCCATCATCATTCATTTGGCCTGAGCAAAAGTTATCTCAATATCAAAGCAAAGCTTTAAAAATTCTAATTCAAATTCGTTTCAAGAGCCCTTGGCAATCAGGCCACATTTTTTGAGTATTTGAATGTAACAAACAAATGACAATCAGTGAAACTTTAGAAAGGGTGTTAGATAATACTAAAATAATATCTATCAAATGAACTAATTCATAATTTAAAGATTTTTGGTGTTAATTATAAATGAGAAATCCTGCGCTATGCCATCCTAAGTTACGACGTTCAAATATCTCGACTAAAACATTAGATAAAAATATGAAATAATTCATTTCCCAAATGCAAATGAGCATTAGACTGGTCGCGTATCATAATTTCAGTATTGTACTTGATTTGTCCGTTATTTAGAAAAACAAAAA
>JAGDQP010055444.1:0-13139 GCA_022664845.1 Lepisma saccharinum
TTGGAAAGTGGCTCTATTTACATAGCTGGTTTAATTTTGTATTTTCAAGCTCTGGGGACCTATTCTCCTTTGATCTACAGCGTAGCTTTTTGACATATATTTTTGTTAAAAGTACCACTGCGTATCTGTTTGAACTGTTCAACAGGAAAGCAATGAAGAAAATATTTTTTTTTATATAAATGCTTTGTGCGAGTTTTCAGGGTTGCTAGAATATAGCACTTTGTAAGGAAGTCGTGCATCAAGAATTGTTGAATACGTTCCTTTTTCTTAGAAGTTCGTGATTTCCTTTCAATATCATCAAGAGTCTACTGGTTGGTTGAAGTTCTTTCAAACAAGTTAACTCGTGTCCACTCAATCTATTATTTCACTTTGTATTAGCATAGTGTTTCTTCTTTAGTACTTTCTACGTATTCTTCTTTCCTTTCAACTCCATATCTTCATTGTAACTTTCAGTCTATATTTTTACATAAAAAATAATCCTAATAATTTTAATTTCCTCTAGTTTATACCTTTAATATTGATCTTTTATTGTTCATTCTTTCCCTATTATTCCTCTTCATTTACTTAATATCACAAGTTTTATTACTACTTCTCATACAGCCTCTAGTATTCTTCTTTTTAACTTGTCGCTTGTATTCTTTTCTTGCATAATATATCATGTAATGATTATTTCTTATTTTCTATAGCACTATTCCCTTCTCATGTATTACTTCTATCATTCCTGATTTATTATTTATTCTTTAATTAATAATATTTATGTTTTGAGGATGGGGCTACAAATTTACAGGAATTCAACTTCCTTCAATGTTGTACCATATCGCCATGAAGTGGTCGTTGTGAGCCAAAGACTTAGTGAAATTTCAAACAGCAATGTAATACATGGAACAAGTGATAAAGTGTTTAGGTTATATCCTGTGTTATTAACGGTTCATGCTCGTTCTGCCTCAAGGTCCTCCAGCACCCGTTCTGCCTAATTCCCATTCCGCCTAATCTTTCCAGATACGGATATTTATGAAAGGGGGGATTCGTTTAGGGAAGTGCTGCTTCGAATTGTATGGCTTCTAGCATGTTTTCATGCAGATTATTTTTCAATGGCTGTGATAAGCTGTTTAGTAATTCTAACAGATTCTGTAAGAAGAATAACTATTTCTTCAAGTTTCGTAATAAATTTGGATGTTATTCTGCTTGTTCTTCCCGAAAAAAAATATTAGGACACAGTTCTGTTATTAGCAGTATTTTTCACATGTACTTTTGTAGGGATGAATGTGATTTTTTAAAAAATACCTGCAGAGAAGTGGAAAATTAATCGACTCAGTTGCAAGAAAGTCATTTGACATTGCAACTAAAACGAACAGAAAACAAACTTACTTCGGTCTAATATCAAGTCATTCCACAACAAAATTTCATTCGGATTTCCAGTACTTTATTTCCAGCATTGCTAAGGCTCGCAGTACGTAAAAGGTGCCACAGTTTGCATCCTCAAGACATGTTTGGTCATATATTAAACAATGAATGCAAAAGGATCCATAAGGCGGCCCTTAAAAAAGAGCCTTTGTCTTCTACATCATATCCTTTCTCGGCATCACCTTATGAGGTGATTTGTCTTCCATACACTACTCTATACTGCATGCAGTATACAGTACAAATAGTGTTTAGCAATGCAGAATGGCAGAAGTTGTTAGTTCAAAATACAGGAGGGGGAACTGCTCGCCTACGAAGGGTTCTTGTACCGTATTAATAGGCGTCTTAAAGCGAAGCCATATTGAAAATGTAGACGTGGGTGAAAAGCTACAATTGTTGTTTTTGGTGACGATTTTTATCAAAAAATGGTGTGCACTAGGGTGGGCCGAATTGTTTTCAGACATTTAGGTTCGAGTTGTGCATTGGTATCAAATAAAGCCATGCCAAATATGGCCGTCCTAAAACAATATTTAACCGGGCCTCTGGACCCCTAAAGGAAGCAATTGATTTTGTTTTTTTGAAAAAGAAGAAATAAAAATGTGATACCAGTGTCCACATTTTGGGATTCGAGTAGTCATGGAATGTTGTACATTGGCACGAAATTTAGCCATGTCAAATGTGGCTCTTCTTGGCCATCAAGCGTTTTTGGCCGTTTTCAAACTAAAATTTTCGCTGGGTCCGGGGCCCGGCTAGATATTTTTTGACCTGGCTGTGTTTCGGCAAACAAACATAACATAACATTCTACAACTTTTGCACGCTACCCAAACTCAAATTTAAAAGAAAAGGGCTGTTTTGGGGCCTCTCGAAAAAAAAATATGTTAAAACTTGTGTTTGAGTAACGTGCAAATATTATAGAAGGTTATGTTATGTTTGGTCGCCCCAAACACAGCCGGATCAACAAATATTTACCCGGACCCCGGGGACCCGAGAAATTTATAATTTTGAAAAGGGCCGATTTTTTTGTTTTTTTTAGAAATTTGAGTTTGACTAGCGTGCAAAAGTTGTAGAATGTTACGTTATGTTTGTTTGCCGAAACATAGCCAGATCAAAAAATCGGACCCCGAGCCCCGGACCCCGCGAAAATTTAATTTAAAAACGGCCAGAAACGCTTGACGACCAAGAAGGGTCATATTTTACATGGTTAAATTTCGTACCAATGCACAACGTTTCATAACTACTCGAACTCCAAAATGTGGAAACTGGTATCAAATTTTTATTACTTGTTTTGCAAAAATCAAATGGGGCCCTTTAGGCGTCCAGTTAAATATTGTTTTAGGACGGCCATATTTGGCATGGCTTTATTTGATACCAATGCACAACTTTTGATGATAACTCGAACTCCAATATGTGAAATAAAGAAATCGGCCTACCCTAGTGTGCACTCGGAACAAAAAGAAACATAGGGTACAGCGAGGCAATTTGAATAGGTGGGAAATTTGAATAATGTTAAGCATTTTGTTATCTGTAAAAGTAGAACTCCTTGCCATGTTAGTAAAATTGTAGTGGGTCTGTAGATTGTAGTTTGCAGATGTCGCTCTGAGAAACACGAAGAATTTCTCCGAATCCAAAGGCGTATACAATTTTTTGTTTGCAGCAAGGTAAGTAGGCTACTAAGGTGTCAATGTTTGTTGTCGTTATAATATTCAACTTTGTTTCCTTAAGCTCTTATTATTAATAAGCGGATAGAATGTAATCGTTTTGAATTGAAATCATATCAGTGGCATGTGGTGCGTTGATATACTGTACACTGGCGCCAAATGGTGAAAAGTTTCCACAGCACGTTTTGTTTTGTATATTCGCTGGTTGCGGGACAATTTGGGTAAATCAAAACGAGGCAATTTGAATAATGCAATTGAAACTATGCTATTTTGTATTTGTTTATGTCTCGGTGCTTATTGAACTAATGAGAACGAAAGAACTTCAAGGAAAGAAGGATTTATCAGCATCCGGTGAAACAAAATCCAAGGAAACTACAAGAAAAGAAAAATGCTAATTCAGGATCTGCCAGGAAGAAAATAATGAAATCCCGAAGGAAATTGATATCACTGTTGTCCGCCAGTGAAGATGACGCAGACCTAACTATGGGTGTAGCTGATGATGATCAAACATAGAATTGTGGTTTTTGTCTTCTCAATTACTATTCAGAACCATTTGCTAGAAAGGGAGACTGGATTCGTTGCTAACGTTGTAAGACATGGTAGCACGAGATTTGTGTTGGCGAAGAAGGTAGAAAACAGTTTATTTATGGTCGTTGTCGTTAAATAAAAAATCTGAAATTTAATTAAGCTTTTGTGGTTTCTTACTTTAGGCAATGTGCCTACCCCTTTTCTAATGTATTAAGGGGGGATATCTACCATTATTTTAATACGGATGACGCATAGCTATCTACTATTTATACACTCCCTCTTGTTTCAAATTAGCCAAATTTTGTATTTGGATACAAATTACAGTTTTTTTTAAAAAAAAGATTTTTGAGAAAATGTCTGAAATTATTCAAATTACCCCACTGTACCCTACACCTAATTGAAGCAAGATGTTAATAGACAAGATGAAGGCTGAAGTGTTCGAGAATCCTGTTGAGGCAGAAATGTGGAATGGTTGCGGTTTTTCCAGAGAAATATGGAATCTTTACGACAATGTTGAAGCAAGAACGACTAATGTTGTCAAGGGGTGGCATTCTAAATTAAACAAAAAGCTACCAAAAGAACATCCCAATACTTTTACATTCGTGTAGCTTCTACAACAGGAACAGAGTGAAAATGAAGCTTGTATGTTAATGTTGAAGCTAGGAAAGAAGACGAAGCTTGAATATAGGCGAATCAACAAGAGATCAAATCACCAAGAAACAGACTGGAATCGTGTGTATTAGTGGTTTGCGTGGATGCGTTTACGTACTGTTTACGTTTAGAACAGTGATGGTGAGGTATTGTGTTAAATTGTGTTGGTTACATTGAACATATGTGATGTTTTGTATTGCTACTATTTACATTCACAATATAAGTATATAGTATAGAGTCATGTATAGAAGACAAATCGCCTGGTCACCTATATTGGCGACCTTAACCACCAGTGATTTTATTGTAAACTTTACAGTAAGTTTTACAGAGCACGTGTACTTCACCTCACTTCCGTAAAAATACTTAAGAGTCAACAACAACATGGCTTCAAAAGTTTACCAGTAACTATTTATATAACACAAAGAACTCAGAGCATAAAGTACTTAATCTTAATCAAAGACGAGACAAATATTTACGCTGAAAATGATAATGAAAACTTCAAAGTTCCACCTTCCTTCCGCAAGTTTTGCTGGAAACGAAAGAATTTCGAAGAGTATAAACCTATAAAGAAAGGATTTCTTAGAGGGTATTATTCTCCAGCACCTCTCTACATTATCGGATCTTATCTTAGACCTCAGAATTTCTCTATGTCTTTTGAATTGAAGGAGAAACAGTAAAGCAGAAAAAAGTTAGAATGAAAGGACAGGAAGAGAGAAAAGGAGGAGGAGGAGAGAGAGAGAGAGAGTAAAGCCTCGACCCCAATCCCTGTCTTTGAATCAGAGCCAACAAAAGTTTTAGAGTTGGTGTTACTCCGAATTAAGATGACGATTTCATTCTTTTCTTCTTCTTCATTCTCTCTCTGTGTTTTTTGCCTTCTCCTCCTGCTTTTTTTTTTTCAGTATTCTAGGCTTTCTTAAAGTTTTAATGCTAGAGCTGTAAGTTTCTCTTAGATTTGAGACATGAATATGTTTGCCTTTGCTTACATCTTCTCTCTTTCGAGTAGTAAATAGAAAACGAGCACAGTTTCTGTCTCTCTCCTTCTGTATACTTGTTTATTTACATTCCTTTTTTGTTTCAAGTAATGAGTGACTATAGGCAAGTCATGTTACTAAAAGCAGGTATGACGTTAGACGTCGTGATAACTTTTCCTTGTAGATTTTAGCACTTGAAAGTGAGAATGGTGGCCGTGGCTAGTTCATCTCAGTTGAAGCCAAATTAGTACTATTTTTCTATCTTCTGTCGATCCTGCATCAACATAACATTTATTTGATTAGCTACTTATTCCCTAACCGACCGTCTATAGGTTTCTGAAAGATGGGACCTATATTACCAAGAAATTGGGAGACCACTCTTCACAAAATGTGTTTCATGTCCCACAACGCCATCTCGCATCCACAAAATTTAGATTTCATCGCTTAAACACAAAGAAACCTCAACATATTTTCGTAATATTACGAGGATTAATTCCAAACTATATCCCTTTTCACAACAAATCAGTTTTACACTAATCGAGAGCTATGTTTGTATCGGGATAATGATGACCAGAAGCGTTTGTTATTCACGCAGGCGCACATCAATAAAGATTTCTGTTGTTTATTTCAGAGTACCGTATTAACCTGAAAATAAGCCGCACTATTTTGTCCAAATTTTAACTGAAAAGTTAGGTTCCGGCTTATACTCGCTACCTTGGCTTTGAAGAAATTTCATCATATCGTACTGCTGTTTAAAGATGTCGCTTATTTCTCATTTTAAAATAATATATGGTAACCATACATCTAGCGTATGTAAAGCAAGTTTATTCTTCACTGTTCACCAAGAGTTTTTGAACATGTAACTCAGGAAGTGAAGAATGACCTAACTCTACAAAAGACAGACCTCGTCCTAATACCGGATGCATGAATACAAAACTACGGGTGCTTGATTTTGTCGTAAATAAGCCATCCAGAAGCCTCCGAAGACAGTATTCAGATTGACTTCTTGAAGTGGATCATGACCTCATGATTAAGAAGTCATCAGTCACCCTTCTGTGTGAATGGATTCTCACTTCATATCGACAATAGCATCAGAGTCCATCAGCAAGGTGTTCGAAAATGCTTTGTGTTGAATGCACTGGATGGCAACAAGCATGACGTACTGTGGGAGGAGAGAGAATGGAACAGTGAAAGTGTTAAAGTGAATACCGATAGTAAAGTCAGCAATGACAACAGTGAATAAGACCATGGAAATGTACTGAGTGACAGTACACTCTAACTTATGTTAAGAAAACGGTTTACTTGTTAGTACTGAACTTAATAATATTATTACCGGGCCTAACACGAAAGTATTTGTAATTATACGGTAAGTTTTCTTATTTCAATCTCTCTGGTTATTGTCTTTTTTCTTGTTTCGTCCTCGAAGTTTAAGGGTGCTGCTTATTTTTGAATCAATACAGTACTTTAGCTGCTATATTTGGTAAAACTATCAAAACATTCTAAATATTTTCTAAGATTGATATTGAAACATCCTAAAAATGAATGATGAAATTCTAAATGTTGCCGAAGGATGGTGGTAAAACATCAGAAATATTATCAAAGGTTTTGTAATGAAACGTTCTAAATGCTTTCCAGAGTTGTTAACGGAATTTTCTAAATGTTATTCACGGTTGTAACGAAAACTTTCTAAATGTTATCCATGATTGATAATACTACGTTCAAAATGCTATTCAAGGGCTGCATCCAAGGTTGAGAATGGAAAAACATTGTTAAAGTTTTATAACGATACTTTTAATTATACAGCTGTACCTAAATTGTTCTCTCGAACCACAATTAATTATCAATTTGTAGTATAAAATTTTACCCAATTATAAGATCAATTTGTAAACAAAATTATATAGGATAACTTCTCTCTACATACAAATTTTAAAAAAGCACTGAACTGCTGAACAAGACTATATTATTCGTAAAAAATAAATTACATGTAACGTTGAAAGAAAGAATTAAACAACATAAAAGCGATGTGAAATATGGTAGAGAGAGTAATGCTATATTCAAACATGTAAAAGAAAAAGGACATAATGTGGACTGGGAAAAAGTGATTGTGTTAGAATATGAAGATAGTATGTGACCTAGAAAATGGAAGGAGGCCTGGTGGATAGAAAAAGAAGAAGATAAGAACTTAATGAACTGGACCAAAGGTTTTAGCATTAATAAAGAATGGAAGATTATTGTTGACAAACACAGAAATATGTATGTTAATTGAGGTGTTAGGGGGCTCTAAGTTTGCTTCATGTTGATTCTCTTTTTGTTAACATGGAATGTTTTATGGCGTCTCTGATTGACTGATTGTTCCAGCCAATGGGAAGGCTGCTTGATTGGGCGTCCCTGATTGGCTGCTTCTTTCGGCCAATGAGGGAGCAGGTAGACTATTGGGCTTGTATTTATATGTGTGTAATTTTTTGTACAGACTCAGTGTATGTCTGATGAGGATCTTGGCTAGAAGGTCGAAACGTTACATGTAATTTATTATTTTTTACGAATAATATAGTCTTGTTCAGCAGTTCAGTGCTTTTTGATCTTAATTGTAAGACGTGCAACTATGTTTTGTTGTCAATACAAATTTTGACGAGGTAAAATTCCACTTTTGTAAGTTTGTGTTTTAAAGAAGCGGAACTGTTTTGTAGTAATATTCCCAAATTAGAATTTTGATATTGTTTTCTTTATTAAATCAAATAATACCTTTTTTAAAAAAAAGTTCGAGTTTTTTCTCTATCAAGATGATCTCCACACTTTTTCTGCTTTTAAATCAAAATTAAGTTTCTATTCAAAATCTGCTTTTCTGATTTTTTTTTTATAAAACCGATCAGTTTCATTCACATTTCAACTTTTTTTAATAAATCCTTTCTCATTGAACTAACGTGTTTATTTTTATTTCAAATGTTGAATTTTATGTCAATTTTTTTTTTGAAACAAAAGTCAAATACTGGAATATGAATAACAGACCGAAACGAACAAAAGGTAAACAAGTTAAAGTAAACACACTTGTTTTGGATTAAAAATTTTTAAAATCGTTTTCCCGGATTTAGAAATAAATAAAAAATTCACCGATCTTTAATACGAAGCACTCAATGTCAGAACTCAGAACTAACTACCTCACATATTTAATAAAAAACAGTACACTAGACTCTCGCTAATCCGGCCATTTCTTACACATATGGGTGCCGGATTTGCGAAAGTGACGGATTATTAAGAGGATCGGAAATTACCAGTTTAAACACATAGGGACTGGTACTTTATTAACTCCAAAGACATAGTATTTACTGAACCTTACTGTAAGAAAGTCACAATTTCAAATACGTATGTATAGCATCGTTTAACATTTTTAACTAACAGCATTGTTACACACGATAATTCATTATTGTGCGCGTCATTTCTGCTTGAGTGACTAGAGGCCGGATGTGGGCCGGGCTACTGAGAGGCCAGACTTCTGAGGGTCGGATTAGCGAGAGTCTACTGTAGTTATTCTTTGCAATCAAATGCCAGTGTATATTAGTTCCTTCTGGTACAGAACTTTTATATAAAAGTGAATTTTGGTAACTATAAATCTGACCATCAGTTGAAAATTGTTTATCCTGACTTTACCAAATTTGGTGTTCTATTAAAGATCAGTAATCTACAGATGTCTCATGAACGATTTTATATATATAAAAAAAAATATGGTGGACTAAATAACAACTTCGTATATTCATTAAATTTCAATGGGAAATTGATGCAGATAATTTGATTACGTTCTGGAGGAAGTACTATTCCGAACGGAATGACTGGAAATAAGTGATAAGATTTTTAAAGAAGCAAAAAAGAGACATTGTGTTGTAAAGAAACGTAAAATGACACTGCCCGGGTATCGAACCCGGGCCGCCTGTGTAGCAACCCCACACGTTAATCACTAGACAAACTTCCCAAACTAGTAGCATTCAACGGACTAAGGTAGCAAGAAGCGCTGAGAGAACACAAAAGCCAATCTGCTATATAAGTGTGAATAAAATATTCATAGCATTAAGGTGTTGCGTAGCGGAAAGGGAAAAAAGCTTAACTTAAATATGCACCTAGATTTGAATGTACCCTACTTTAGTGTACTATTTTAGGAACAAACATGATTTAGTACCATTTCATTTAGTAGAACATAACTATCCACTCTACCGTATAACTTTATCACGTAGCTATCAATTTTGGTGATCTAAGCATAAAATGTAAAGGATTAAAGTTAATTTCTTTAACAATGACCTCTGAAAAGAGAACAAAAAACAGTATGTTTTGAAATAGAAAAAGAAATAAGGGGAATTGGAAGAAATCAAACGGAAGGAAGCAAAACGAAGTAGGGAAGCAAGAATTAAGGGAAACAGTAGTAATAAAACGAAGAATCTTGAACTCGTCGCCAGCTACGAAGACAGCAGTTAATACAATTTTCTCTCTCGTTTCGACAGAGAGAACTGTAAAATCCTGTAAGTCCGCAACTGCGGACATTTTTTCTTTATTTGAAAAAAAAAAATGGACAACTGAAAAGTAAACAGAGAAAATGTCTTCTTCGATCGTAGTTCACAATTAGCCCGGTTTTATTTCACTATTTTGTTTGCTCTTTTCGTTGCGGTATTATTGTAACCGATTTCTGAAAGACATTGTAAGAAGAAACTAAGCAGACCATTTTTTTAAGTACATCGCTCTACGTTGATGTGAGTGAATCTCGAAATCACATTCTTCCCGTAGAAAAGAATTAAAGATACATTCTAAATCGAAGTTTATTACTTACAAAGCAAATTTAATCTTTTACTATTTTTTTTCTCTCCATATATATGAATTTTCAACTCATCAAGCTTAGCATTATTATTTCTGAAATTGTGTTGGTAGAGTAAGTTATTTCTAAGTTAGCCTGTATTTTACTGTTATTATTTGATTTGTTTTTTTAATTTATTGTTCGGATACAACTCAACGTACTAAGTCTGATTTGCAAGTCGCATTAATGGAGTGGATTGCGGGAAGGGGGAAAGGAACGTGAAGCAAGGTACCATCTCGGTATTAGTTTAATGTGACTAATGAAAAGAACACTTAAAAAAACGTCAGTCAGGATACTCAGCTGTTTGTATGAAACAAAGACCTGCCCTAGAACCCCGTTTGCTTGATTATGTACTGTAAAATAAAAGGAGTACGTCTTTTACACTTTTACTGAATCAACTTGTTATTAGTACAGTACTTTCTTTCACCTCCAGTCACCACTTGAAAATATTTTGTATACTTTTTAGGACAAGTTAGAATATCTCAAGAAGAGATTTGGTAGTATGGGGAACAATACTCAATTTACATACAGCGGGGATTCAACTGAGAAGGGAGGGATCTCAATTACAGATGTACTCTAAAAAAGAAAACTTAGAAGAACATAGCAAATCTATTATATTTTTTGTTTTATATTCAAGAAATTTGATACATCAAATGATGACCAAATATACAGGAAGTGAAAAACAAAAAAATACAAAAGTGGTCACAATTTGATTAAACTAAAATTGTGTAGTCCATTTCCAAAACCGCCAGTGTGAAATTGCCATAAATGTTTGGGAAATCGACAATGACACTTGTAGTAAGTACACTTCTTATTTCTAAAAGCTAGAGAAAATTTCCAGCCATGAATATCTTGAAGTATTAGCTTAGAAAGATTTTCCACTTTTCCCAAAATAACTTGGGAAAGCTTAAAATATATACAAAATTTATTGTTTATTTTTTTTTCTGTCCTTTACTTTCTTCTGTTAATTAAATGATTTTACAGACATCCTAGAATGATAAAACTTTACTAATGTGCTAGAAAATAATGAAATGAACTCAGTAATTCTAATATGTATTCTAATTTGAAATTTATATGGACATTGACGCTTTTGGAAATCGACTACAAAAATAAGAAACACACTTTTATTTTGATAGCGTAAATGATTTAATTTACCTCACGTTTTTAGATTAAATGCTCACTAGCTTAAATTAAACGAAACTTATCTTTTTCTTTCATAGACTTCTTGGTAGTTTATAAAATCGTTAATGAAAATGAATAGTGCTCTAAGCGTGTTTCATAACATTCTTCCCACAACGCATTAACGCTATTCTTCTGTTTTAAGTGTATGTTTCAAAGACCAAATGAGGAAAGAGAAAATTAAATTAAGAGGTATGCTTAAGACAGAACATGAAGTGGATGGTGTATTTTTTCTTCAGAAGATGCAAGAATATAATTTATCGTTGGATGAGTGTGGGTATTAAATATATGAACAAGTTGGGTTTTGAAGAAAAGTCCAAGGGTTGTTCCAAAGTGATGGAATTGCAGGTCATGAATTTAGATGAAAAGTTTGTGAAAACAATGAGTGGGCGAAGACGAAGAGGATATGGAGTTAATTGGCGTTGCTTCTGAGAGATGGATGTCAAACATCTTCATGAAACAGGAAGAAAAATGGGGTCTAGCAAGCGATATACATATACGTCTCTCTATGAGTGGAAGATTGTGTGTTTTAATGTATGTATGTGTGTGTCTAGCTTCTAAATACGACATTGTTTACGAAGTGTACGTCATTCTCGTTGTTGCTCGGCAACTGTACCCATTCTCTTAGCAAAAGGTTTTAAAACGATGCATTGATGGTATTATATGCCCATTTAAGGATGAAGCGATGGATCTCGTGAGCGATGTCCTCTTCAATTTTAACATCCCATTTACTGCATATCTTTCTCTCTCTCTCTCTCTTTCTCCTCTTTTCTCTTATACATTCCTCCTCTCTCTCTCTCTTATATCTTTTCTTCTTTTTTTCCTTTCTGGTTGAATGTTTTTCAACCATCTTTACAACCCCATTCCCTTCATCAATGTTTCGCATGAAGATGACTTCTACGGAGAAAGAAAAAAAGGAACTGTTCCTTTGGCACTGTTCCAGCCACATTAAATACTTTCTTCGGTGGTGGAAAAACTTTCTTACATGCATAACTCGTTCCTCATTCACGAGAGAGATCTTCCATATATGTTTCTAACCTATATGCTATGCGTAAACAATGTAAGACAAATTATTCATTGATATCTTTGTGTAATTTACATTCATGGGTAGTGGCGTTGTTTACTCTAAGCTCTCTGAGGGATGTCGTCCCTAACCTAATACTCTTCTGGAAGCAGGGGAGGCAGTGTCTAGGTACCGTACGGCCAGTCACCTTGTGAAACTGCAGAAAACCAAGGAAAAACCTAAGTCAATATGGCAGCAGAAATCCAACCTGTTTTCCTCCCCATGGTCTCATCCGAAGTCTGCAACATTATTTTTCCTAAATATTTCATTTTTTGCTTTTACTAAACGTAGCTTTTTTTGAAACGCACATAAACCTTAGTTACTGCTGTGACGAGCGTTCTAACCCGGACCTCACAGTTGGTGACTGCGTGTTATAACCATTAAAATCCCATAATCATGACCAATCTCTGTGGATATGAAGCATTCCTCGAGAATAATTTGCTGCTGACGTGTTATACCGAAAACTTCCAATTCATTATCATTCGTTAAACATTATACAGAAAAATTATCATTGGAATATCAGTGTTTTTTTTCTTTCTGTTATAATAATGTGAGTATATAATTAATCATAGGTATACAATACGTAGACCACTATATGTAATTCAACATACTCATGATCACTTCTTAAGGAATCTCAAGAACAGCAATATTGATTGATTGAAATCCTACAGGAACAAAACAGGTGAAATCAGAACAAGTCTGAGTCACCGGGTCAAGATTCGATCACCGGTTCAATTATTGATTCATGCTACAGGAACAAAAACGGGTGAAATCGGAACAAGTCTGAGTCACCGGGTCAAGATTCGATCACCGGTTCAATTATTGATTCATGCTACAGGAACAAAAACAGGTG
>JAGDQP010055445.1:0-13139 GCA_022664845.1 Lepisma saccharinum
AATGGTCATTCACTGACTTCCCATGCCACACCCAAGCTGTGGAAAGAACTGCACAACTTGTTACGGAGCCTACAGTAAAGTTTGCGGACATGAAAACCGGGACGGCTTCATTCGGGCTACCTTGAAATCTAGAAAGAGTATGCCATCATTGAGGTTCAATCATAAAATTTGAAACCTTCGCGAAAGATTTTTACTAACCTGAAATTGACAGTTTGTTTTTGCTTCATGTTTTGTATAGCGTATGAAAGTTGTATAATGTATACGCTTATTTTTTTGTTTGTTAAAACATAAAGATTGTAATCTGTAAGGTCTTCGTATAAATCAAACATTTTAAACCTAATCTATTTGTAGTTATAAAATGTTGCTACTTTACTTGAAATAAGTGAGTTATTTTGTAGAATGAATATGTGGTTTATGTATTTTTTTTACAATTTTTGTACAAGTTCAGGTCTAATGCCAGAACAGAAAATATTATCCCAGGGTTCTGAAACTTTTTATAGTAATTAAATATATCTAAAAGCAAATTTTCGTTGTGGTCCTGATCCAGAAAGACGCTGTAATAAATATCATACTTTTAAAAAATAAAAAAAAAATGTTAAATATTTTGCTATTTCCACCGAATTTATGGAATTTGAGACCCCGTGCCAGAACAGAAGATATCATTCCACAGTTCTGAAATTTTACACGGGTAATA
Organism: Lepisma saccharinum; assembly: GCA_022664845.1. Taxonomy (NCBI): domain Eukaryota; kingdom Metazoa; phylum Arthropoda; class Insecta; order Zygentoma; family Lepismatidae; genus Lepisma; species Lepisma saccharinum. The sequence continues at coordinate 695 of JAGDQP010055445.1, forward strand.
ATTAGATGTACGTACAACTTTTCGTTACTAGCGCGAAAGGCATTATGATTATTTTGAAAATTATAAAATTTTAGATTTTTCTCCTTTTTCAACCAAATTTTCGAAACTTTAGGGCCCGTGCCAGAACAGAAGATATTATCCCAGGATTCTGAAATTTCACGGAGGAAATACTTAGATATAGGTACAACTTTTCCGCACTACCGCAAAAGGGTTCTCAAACTTTCGATTTTTTCGACCCCCCTACTGTGCAACAAATTTTCATTTCTTAGTTATTTCCTGAGAAATTTGATGCAAGTATCATAGTATCCGTGCGACTGATCATTGCAGTGAAATCCCTTTCTTTCTATCAGGCTTAGATTTTCAGAAATAGGAAAACCAATATTGTGACACACAAGTGGCAGAAGCATACTAGTAATGTTTCATAAATATAGCAGTGACTTATATGGGTATGTGGTTAACGGCAAATAGTTTCTACAGAGAATGACGTTAAGGTAAGTGTGTCCCTCAACCAATCTCTAAGATTATCTGCACATGACTTTCAGCACAACTGCGGAGCCCACGATTTTACTCTAACAACCTTACAAGAAAACCGTCAATAATAAAATAAAGAAACCTACCTTGAAAATTCGCTAGGAGAATCAAGGTCATACTGAAATACCTTACACAAAAAATAGCTGCTCATTTCAACTGAAAGGTCCCGAGATATGAACTGGATATTGCTACGCTATTATTAGGTGTGTTGTGTTAAAAATTGCATTTTTATGATGCATTTTACAAAAGTAATTTCTGCTTCATTTTTGGCATGAAATAAAACATTGGCGAGTTGTAGCATCTCTTCTGGCACCCCAGAATTTCATCTTTACACTCCAGAGGTGCGAACTTCACGTACGGAAGTGCTCCAATACGCCTTAAAGTAAACAATTTTCATAACCAGTGCCCGTTCTTTTTCCTAAAAATTGAAGGCAGGTACAGAAAAACAAATTATATATTTTCAAATTTAGCAGACGTAAAATTTTGAGGAATAGCTAGCAGCTGTCAGGAAAGAAAATCTGTATTGAACAGTAAGGCTATTATATGGAAATGTATTTAAAACTAATGTATCGTGTTATTTGGAATATTCAATTATGGACGACCTATTTGGTGAAATTGCTTTTGACAGAATATGTGTAAATACAATCATTATTAGTTTGGAAATAACACAAAGAGTACCTATAGATCATTTTGAATTACTGTTTTTCGGAAGCAACTTTTGATAATTTGTACGAGTGTTTCGTATCATTAGCAAAACATCGTAATAACGTACATTAAATTAAAAGACAATTTAGTGCACGCAAATCGAGAAATTATTGGTGAAATTGATCAGACAATAAGATATGAGTACGATTTTTAATTTTCATTATATTTTCTTTGTCGCTTACTACATAACACGTTTTTAAAATATGCGAACATTTCGTTAGTATATTTTATGAGAGTTATTATTTGTATATAAATTATGTAAGGTACAACCGAGAAATTTGTCAACGGTTATATTCTATTTTCTGTGACCTCCAGATGTTGTGAAGTGTATAATTATATTGTTCCCTTGAAATGAGAACATCCGGTGTAATCCATTTTAAAGAACATGAACGTTGGAGTCAATATTGTCTATTTATGAGGGGTCCTGATGTAGGTAACATTCCTTCTAATTGCATTATACCAATGTATGTAAATGTAGGATATAATATTGCTCATGCCCTTGCTGCAATAAAATTCAGATATATACCTGAAAGGGGTGTAACATTAAAAAAAAATAGTAGGATGACATTACGATTTAAAACCGTATGAAAATTGCCAGAATATTTTAGACAAATGAATTTTGTTTACTCGACTCAAGCTTACTAAAATTTGGTCATTTTAACATAATTTACGTAAGATTTTGTCAATATACTGAATTAATTTATAATATTTTTCTACATCATTTCGACTATAGCAGTTATAGAAATTTAAATACAGATCCTAAAATTCAATACTTTGTAGATTAGTCATGGCTCTCACTTGTGTGATGTTTTTATAGTGTTTACTAAAGAATATCATTTTATATATGAAATTTTGAATACGGCTTCCAGAAATATTTTGTATATACAATTAACTACGGTATACTAGAATACAACATTTTTAGTGTGATGTATCAAAATATAACTTATCTTATGTGACTTGTAGTGAAATATTGAAATTTGGATAATTCGTGAAAACTTTTTTGAGAGGTAATTAGCATTTTGAAAACTATGTTCCTTTAATACTTACAGGGCAGATTGGTATTTTACGTATACTGAACAGTTTGCATATGACTTTGCAAATTGATCTCTTTGTACGAGTTAGTACAGTGAAGTACTTCTATATTTCTGCTATATAATTTAGCGAATATTAGCTACTTTTATTGAAAATTTCTTAACGATTCAATACAATTTGATTTTTTTTATTAAACCGCTTCCTTCTATGCAACAAGATAAATTCTATATTTGTTGAATAGTGTTTAATTTTGTCTATGGCTTATTAAAATTTAAATTTTAAGTCAAGATGGCACTATTGTGTACACGGGATACTGACATTCTAAAATTCTACATTCTCATGTAATATTCTGTACATTAAATTTGCCGGTTTCGTAACAAAACTTTTCATTTTAATGGAAATTATGTGTAAGAGGTAGCAAATATTAATATGTTTTTATCCAGGTTAAAAATTTGCAAATCTATGAGTTACAGTGTTACACTTGGCTGTGTATGCAAGATAGAGAATTTTGACACCAATTTTCTGATATTATATATTTTGACTGAAGCTAGTGAAATTTTTACATTACCACCAAGGTTATTGAAAGATGGAGGTAGTCATTTAAAAAGTTTTTTTTTTAGAATAGCGAGGAGCGTCACTTCGTTACAATATGGATATTGTATGCATACTACGCAGCGTTTTTTAACGTAAAAGTTCTATGTGCGAAGTGTTACTTGAAACTTGCTCACATTAGTTACTTTCAACAGTTTTGATTGGTATTTTCAGTAACTATGTAATTATAGGGATACTATCATAAATTGGGAAAACGAAGTTACTTTGTTTATTATTTTATATTTAAACTAAGTAGGTCATAGATACAGACAAACCTAACCATAACATACGATATGTAGTTTAAGCATAAGATATAATAAACCCCAAAAATCGTATATAAAATTTCAACAGTGATTGTACAGTAGTAGTACAATAGGCAAGGTTTAACAGATCCTGATGTAATGAGTTTATGAAGTACTACATCATAATTGAACAAAGAAATTTTACTATTTGTGTTTAATGAAAAATAGAAGCACGGATATAAAGCATCCATTTGTGCTTCTCCCAAAATCTTATGATCCTATAAATATAATTATTAAAAGTAAGACTTACCTATTCATAAGGTAAAAGTCTAAAATACTGCGTTAAGTTATTAGGTTTGCTAGAAAGCTAAGGAACTGTTAATTTGCTATTATACGACTTATTAACATCTATTACTCTTACCTGGTCAACTACAAAATGTGACCATATTTAGGAAATAGCGAAGCTAATAAACGAAAATGATTGAATTAAATCTTGCTCATATTTCATTATGCATTACATCGACACCTGTTGTGCAAATTGTTAAACATAAGCATCACAAATGTACAACTTTTCTTTCTTTATTTTAATTAATTTTTGATTTTGTAATTTATTTAGAAAGTATTCTGAAAATTCTTTGATCTCATAAATCATACTGAACATCTTAAGACTGTTAATTTTAGTAGTCTTATAGACCAAACAGCTTAATAATAATAATAAATAATAAAAAATAATAATAATAACCATCATCATCATAACGAAACGTTCATTAACGTGTTACGAACATCGCTGTGGTCTACATAGCATGGATATAATATACAATAAATTTTACAATTGTTTTTCTTCATTACTTACAGTTTATACATAATAAAAGAGTATAGGACATACAACATGCTAAAAATTAAGGTGTGTAAGGCACAGAATATTGAGTGATATTAATACGAAAATCCTGAGAATACCATTCCTCTGTACGGTACTAATTGTATTAAAAAATCCAGAATTTGTTTCTGATTTATATAAATTCAAACTCAACAATTGTATTGATTTCATTCATACTAAGTTCCAGTGATATAGATGATTAAAATACAATGTATTGCGTAGCGTAACATATGAGTATAAAATTAGCAATAATACAATTAATGCAGTTGAAACAAAACGAATTGTCTAGTGGTCACAAAAAATATTATAGTAATCTGTCATTCGCTGTAATGTTGCATTATAGGCATTTCGTATATCTAACGATTTGTATATTCTTATATAATGTGCGGGTAAATTAATGGTTATATTTTCTGCAATGATTGTTTTCTGCAATAATTATCTTATGAATTGTTTATTTCTGAACTTATAGCCTAAGTATATATGTTCAATTTTAAAATATTCACAACAGTATCCATATGTTTAAGAATAATATGGCAACATTAATTTAAAATACAACATTATGAAATGCACCTTCGTGCCGATTCAATATTGTCGGAGGCCAGTTTTGTGCTTGGATATAAAAAATGAGACTGCATACTCAAGTGTGGGTGTAATGAGTAAATGTAAAGTGTTAAAAGTATTTGTTTTCTAGTTAGATCATCCAATTGATAAAACACAAATCCAATCAATTTCCTGGTTACGTTCGTAATGTATTTAACATGATCATTAAATTGAATTTTACCATCAAATTTAAGTCCTAGGTCCTTGACTGTGTTCTCTCTCTCTTCATTATAATATTTAATATTGAGTAATTGCTTACCAGGTAATTTATTTCGACTTGGCACTTTTTTCTTAATTTTTATTCTAATTTTGTTTTCCAAATACCCGTTTTCGACTTCACAAATATATACCTGCATTTTTATCATGTCATTATTGTCATTGCTGTGACATAACTATTTAAAATCGTCTACATAGAGCAGTGCGATTTTATGCGATATCCTTGTACATAGTTAATTTATATAAATATTAAACAAAAACTGTCTGAGAGGTGATCCCTGATGAATGCCTTTAAAAATGGCGGACTCAGAGGATTGAGCTCCGTTAACCTGGAATGATTTTTCACTTAGGTGACTTGAAAATTATTGAATGTACTTTGGAGCTAGACTATTACCATTTAAAATGGTAAATTACCATTTAAAATGGCTACAGCCAGATGGTTCTCGTACCGATGGTACATTAGCAGAAACTAGAGCTCTGTGGATGACATCATTGACACTAGAATGACGCATGTGTCTACCAGCACTCCTGATACAGGAGAGACCATGAAGGCCCCGTTGATCCACGAATGCTCCACAGGCTGGACAACGATGAGGTACACAGACGTCTGCTCCTAAACGTAAGGCAACAGCAACCCGGAAGCTTTTATTCGAAAGATGTAGGCCAAGAGGAGGAGAAGGCAAAGCTTGGAGCCAAGCACCGGACTCAGGTGAATACGCTGCTAATAGCCTGGCTTTATCTTCAAGACAAGTAGAGGATTGTAGTAACTGCGATTGTTTACGTTTGATGATAGGATCGTCCCAAGAAGACTGAGAGCTATTGACATCCAAAAGAGGAGAACTTAATCCACTTAACGTAGACCATTTTGTTGAACAATCTTGAATAGAAGCGCCCGGGTCGAGGCAAAGGCCCAGTGGAAGGATAGACTCAGCGAGACGACGAGAACCATGGAAAGACGCTAAAAAGGACGGAATCGAAAAATACATGGCCCGACGAATGCCAAGTCCACCTGACCGAACAGGTAGGGTAGCCTGTAACCAAGCCTTGCCAAAGTACAATAATCGGGGGATGGAAAAGGAAGCACGAAGTAGATAGAATGCTGAATGTGCTGAAATCGAAGATAAGCGGGAAAAGAAAAATTCAAGCTTAGAAATCTTCTCAATCAGTAGACTCCGTAGGGCCTCGGTAGAGATGGCGGAGCCAAGTAGATATGCTGAATCAGAAGTCATAAATCGTACTCCATTAGCCAAGTCCATGATTCTTGAATAAAGAGCATCGTTCTGGTCTTGCGGAACATTTAGAAAACTAACTTCACACTTCGAAAAATTCAGATGTAAGCCAATTTCTGAAGATGCATCCCGAATGTTAAGTAAGGTAGAAAGAACTAGGTCTGGATCGTCCGCGATAGTGCCATCATCTAAATACCATAAGTTTAATTCGGTTGTTATAGAATTGACAATATATTGTAGTGTAATTGCAAAAAGAGCAGGACCGAGTGGATCACCCTGTTGGACTCCACGTTGAGATAAAATGATGTCATCACCCAGAAAGAGATCACTAGGTTGAGAATAACACTGAAAAACATAATGATAAATCAACTGGAAATCTTTTTGAATCACCTTCAACATGGCATCGCGATTTAATTCGTTGAAGGCATTGCGAAAATCAAGCTTTACAACGGCTTTTTGACGAGGATGATGAGATGAAAAGTAAATACGAGCGGCATGGACAGCAGCCTCGGCACCGTAAGGAACATATACTCCTAATTGGTAAGGGGATAGAAAAGTATTAACGGAATCACGAATTCGATAACATATAATTTTTGCTGTAAAACGACGCCACACATTACCGATCGCAATGGGACGAATTCCTCCACATTTCTTTCTTAAGGCGATCAAGGTGGCGCCAAACAAAATTCGACGAACATCCATAGGTACTTCCCCAGAAGAGATAATATAAATAAAATCGCATAAAGAAGTAATGAGTTGATCTTTTAAGCCAACATCATTACACATCAAAAGATCTTTAACGATCGCAGGACGAAGACCATCCAATCCACCTGCGGATCCAGAAGGGAAAGAGTTTATAGCTTTTAAGAGTTCGCAGGCAGACACTCGAGACATTATGGAAGCAGAAGGAGGAGGATCCGGCAAAATGAAAGAATTAGATGGAGGTGGATGTTTTTTCTTTAAATCGTTCAAGATATTGGCGTCTTGTGTAACTATTATGTCGTCGGAGGTAAGTAAGCGAACCGCACCACGAATATCTCCATCAACAATCTTGTTTTGAACCATCTTGATGTTGAAGGAATCAGTAGATGAGCTCGTTTTCCGTCGTTTTGTTGAAGGGCAAGGAATGGCATCACGATGATTGTCGAGCCAACAACTAACTCTTTGCTTAACCCAAGTAGTGAGATTAGTCACATGATCAGACTGTTGTGGTACGCGCAGAACAGCATAAGGAAAGAAGAAAATGTCCATCCAGGTATTTACATCGTTTGTTCTGACCGCCTGACTAATGCGCCACTGCAGAACGTGCACCTCTGGGAACTCGACGAAGAAGAGGAATAGAAGACTTTAATCTACTAAGCAACTTCTTAGTTTCAGATAGCGAGGACTTGAGGACATTGGAATTGCTGTGGACGAGACAGGAAGACGATGTCGGAAGGAGAACAGGAGCAGTAGAAAATGAGACACTCGTTCTGCTAGAATCCTGATGAGTTTTGACAACATGAATAGAGAGTCCTCTTGAACTTGCAAAACATTTGCCGCAATGAGGGCAAGAAGCATCATTTGAACTCCTCGGCAACAAGCCATAAACACTAGAGGAGAATACATTATTCGATGAAGTCAACGTTATGGTTCCCGAAGATGCTGCAGAATCAACACTCGTGCCCTCATTGTCATCAAAGATCAAGGATGAATCATGTGGGGGAATATTAAGAAAGTTCGATGAAGCAGCAGACATCGTTCAAGGAAAGAAAGAATCATTTAAGCGAAGTAAAACCCATTACACATTCAAATATTTGGAGTTTATTTTTTCTAATTTTAAGAACATGTTTTAAAAACCATTGTTACGATTCAACAAATACTACACATATTTTAATGTTTGAATTGTTTCAAAATCAATATGCTTTAATGCTTTATTTCGTAAATTATACTTTTCAAAAATATATGTGTCTACATATAACCGTCTGAATCAAATATAACATAGGAACTGTAGGTATAAAATTTGGTCATGCTTTAAATCCTTTTAATGATTTATGATTGTTCTAATGATTAAATATATTATCCGCACCTACGTTGGACCTCCCTTTTAATTTTCTGGCAACTATTAATACATGTTTTTCTCTAATAAATTGTATACCAATTGAATTGATATTTCGAATCTCTGTAACCCTTCCTTTATATTATACCACCATTATCAGAATTAGCACCAAAGTATTGCTTGAAAGATTAACTGATTACTTCACATTGCTCTATTAGATTGCTGTTAATTTTAATTTTTGTTGTAGCTTTGTACCTATCAGGTATATTAAAATGAGACCAAAATAATTTCGGATTGTCAATCAAACTATGTTCAAAAGCAGACAAATAATTTTCTCTGACTATTCTGTAATCCTTTTCGACTTGTGATCTAAGTTCAGAATACCTTTAATAATAATAATAATAATAATAATAATAATAATAATAATAATAATAATAATAATAATAATAATAATAATAATCTTAAGTGGGATGCATAAATATTTTTTTTTTACTTTTTACTACGAATCGTTTAAGAAAGTTACGACTTGGAAAGTATTTTAACATTTTTACGCAAATCCTACTTTCGGCAACCAGTCAAACGTCACAGCGTTTATATGCTTTTAAAATATATGAATGTATAGAAATATATGAACATAACAATATAATATTGTATTACCATCTGCAGTGCACATTTTTATCATTGTATGACGTCTGGTGATGATATAAATTAGCCTTTGCAAATTGGAGGAGACCACTAACTACTATGAACTAAATAAAATAATGCAGATAAGATCAGAAGGTTTCGAAGTCTCAAATACAGCTCTCCGTCGGTCGAATGTTTTCATTTTGAAACATCAAGTGCCTTTACTTAAATTTCACATCTGGGAGCTACTAAGAGCGTTGGAAGTAGTTCCAAACATTTTCATGTTTTTACAAAACGTTCCACAAGATAATTATGCCGGTACGTATGTATAACGTATTAAAATTCCATATAATTCCCAGGAATTGCTTAGGATTTTAAAAATTAATTATTATTTTTCAAGATGTCTTAAAACGTTTTTAATTCTTATTTACGTATATTGGCGAGTTAATATTGTTACTTCTATATGTTCCTTTATTTTATTTGTTTTCTTATGAATAGACTTAAGTTAGGTGATTCTGTGTATTTTGTTCAGTTGTTTCTATAAGAAAAATTAGTATTGTCTGATTGAATAAAAATATGTAAATATTAACCCTGGAACACTAGCGTTTAAAATTATTACAGTATTACTAGCAATACGTTAATTTTACGTACACGCAAAGAATAAATCCCTACAAATTTTTTGGACGATAAAACACAATAATGAATTATGTTTTACTTTATTTAATTTATTTTATTTCTTTTGTGTTTTATTGTTCATTACATCATGTATAAATATGGGTTAATTAAACATACAATATTTAATGGATGATTCGGCAATAGCTTGTAAGTGAAAAAATAATCACCAAAAGTTCTGAATATGAAAAACACTGAATATGTATTGAAAATCAAACAGCACAAATAAACATTGTAAAGAAAGAACACACACTTCTCGTTTAAAATTCTGAAAAAAAGATTTATGTAATTGTATCAGATATTTATGTAATCAGATAGTTATCAGCACTTGTCTCAAACTAGTTATACGCAATCAGAACACTTTTTCTTTTAATGTTCACCGCAAATTGTCTTTCCACATGAGCAGTACTTAGTCTCATCCTCTTTTTGTTGTAGTCACAGAAAAGTTCAACAAAGAGGAAGACTGTATCACACGTAAAACACTGACCATTTAGAAATCTCTTGTCCTTTTATAATAATTTGGATGCCTTAGAAAGAATACTATAGAAATAACTACCACTCGATACACCTGTAAGGTAACAGGCAGCAAAAGAATTGGGACTACGTAAATTCATCTCAAAAAAGTATTTGGACAACCCTCATACTACTTTCGAAATAAATGTTGTATGTATCCTTTTGTGTACAAGAGCAGTTTACGTACTGTATTGAAGCAATCCACACGGTGTCAGACAAGCCAAGCTTGTTGGAAAGTCATTCTTTACTGTTTCCATACGTCATAAAGAAACATAAAACAGAAAAAATTATTGCGGAATGGAATCCGTTCTGACTAACCAAGAAAAGTAACAGCCCGGAATGAAACCTACATTCTTCATTCTGTTAACAAAACTCAAAGAAATAGTGCAAAAGATTTGGCTACTTCACTCGCTTATGATATGTAAGTTAAGGTTAGAAATTCATTGAACAACCTAAAATTCATTGAAAAAATGGGATTTAGATGTGTATCCAGGCAATGAATACTGGCCACTCTATTAGTAATCACACAAGCCCAAATCATAACATACCATCCAACATTTTTACCAGCTGAAGCAATGTTCTGCTTTCTGAAAGCTTCATTACTCTTTCGACACACATCCTGATATCCATCACTACAATATAAGTTTATCTTCACCTTATCCTAGAAAAAAAATCTTATTCAGGCACTCATATTTATATATATATATATATATTGGAAAATTAGAACTTCTTCTTTCTGCTTTCTCCTGATATGTGTGTTTTGTTTCTGACTACACATCTGAATCCCAATTTGTTCTTCAAATCTACACATCTGTAACATTAACTTTCATATCCTAGGCAAGTGAAGTAGCCAAATCTTTAGTACTATTTCTCTGAGTTTTGTTCACAGAATGAAGAATGTAAGTTTTATCCAGGCAGTTAGTTTCCTTAGTTGACCAGAACGAATCCAAAATAATTATTATGTTTTATGTTTCTTTATGATGTATCCAACGGTAGAGCATGGCTTTCCAACAAGCTTGGTTATGTCTCAGTACCTTTTACCTTCGGCTCGTAATTCGATATGAAAGTAAGTATCTCCAATGCTGTTCAACTCACTTTGTCCCCATGCTGCCTCTTCATGCCTGACACGGTGTGGATTGCTTCAATATACCACGCAGAGCGCTTTTGTACACAATAGGGTACCTTAAACATTTCTTTCGAGTGTAGTATGGAGTTGTGCAAATACATTTTTTGCGATGAATTTACGTAGTTGTCACTCTTTCGTTGCCTGTTACCTTACAGGCGTATCGAGTACTAGTTATTTCTATAGCATTCTATCTAATGTATTGAAATTATCATAAACGGACAAGATATTTCGAAATGGGCCACGTTTTGCGTGTGATAAATCTGTTTTTCTTCTTTGTTGAACTTGTCCAAATATTTCTTGCTCACTGTAGGTAACACAGAAGCTTCTTGAACCATGCTTGTTGAGATCTAGAACCGAGAATTAAAAGAAGAAAAACAATATTTGTCCAATAAGGCAGTAGCGCGGCGGAGGGTGAGCCGGACAGAAAGAGAACCACATTTGGAAAAGCTCAATAACTCCTCTGCACAGACTAACATTAGTTTCTGTTATTTCCTAAGTTTATTTTCTAGTAACAGCAGAAACGTTGTTCTTACTAGTTAGAACATAATATGCTATAGTTACTTTTTTTTTAACTTGATACAAACATTGTTACATTCTGTAATAGCTGGGCCTGGGTAAAACTTCAAAATGACTACATGTATACTATGATATATGTTTTTTTAATGAATTTACAATATGTGGCAAAATCTGAATTGGATTTGTATCATATATGCATTCTTACAACCCTATCTGGCAACAAAAGTTATCTGAATGGGCCCCTCCAAAGTTACAGAGAAATTGGTGCCCTTGGCTGTTACTAGGGACACATAAACATTGCGTGCAAGATTTTTTCTTGTATTACTAGCGATACGTAAAACTGACGTACCTGATACAGCATAACGAACAAAAAACAACAATGAACTCCTGTACTTTCCTAATAACACTACCGCCTAACGGAAAACTAACTGCTTTAAGCACTGCTAGACGGAGGGTTGAGAAGATAATAGGGGAGAGAACTACCTTTTCCTCCATATCTAGTAACTCTGTGTCAAACCTAAGGATTCCTGTCTTTGAGCGATCCCTTCCTCGAGAAAGCCTAATCATGTCTTTAATTTCCATTGTATTTGTGAAACATCTTTTTAGAAGAATTTGTGTTGCTTGCAATCTGAACAAGAAAATCATAGATCATTATTTCTTTGCCTCAATAATTGTAAAAGCAAGGCTATAATGGATCAATTCGTGCTCTCCCAAAAATTCTGTTAGCAAAGTAAAATTATTAACAACAATAACAGCAACATCAAGGCGAAGAGGTTGATATTCATCAGCAAAAACATTTCCTTTGGCTTTTTAACAACTACGAGTTTGTTAATTCACTTAATTAAATATATTTCACTAACAGAGCAGTTTAAAACAAATACATTGAATTCAATCTCCATGATAATATTTTAATATAGATTGTTCTGACATCTA
>JAGDQP010055446.1:0-13139 GCA_022664845.1 Lepisma saccharinum
ATTCAAAGACGTTGGATATGTTGGTGTCCGGCGTTACTGCGAAGTCACTGTTAAAAAGTTTTGTACTGTGCTCTGAGTTCAGATTCCATTTGAAAATTATGATGATTTCAATTTTATTTTATATCGTCCAGCAAACTATTAGCAAGTTGTCCCCTAGAAAGTAGAAAGGAAATAAGGTTTCGGGGAAGTATCTATTGCCTGGAAATTTCCACCTTTCCTTAAATGGCGAATTTGGTACACTGCAAAAATTGACTTGTATTAATTAAACTCTTTTCGGTGTCCCGAGGAGACCACCACTTTTTTGTTAATACCGTTTGCTGTGTGATTTCGGTGATTCAGAACTATGATAGTACTAGTATTGTGTTGAATCAGCATTTAAAGCACATCCATTGTGTTGAATCACTGAAATCAACAACATTTAGTTTCGTTGATTTAACACAAACAAGTGATGGTCGCCCTGGGACACCAAAGACATTTTCGCTGTGTATTTTCTTGCTTTGCTATTACAAACGATAGTGCTGCTAGGACTCCTGACTAACCAGAATATGTTTAATAAAATTGTACGTCCATAAATTAATTTTATCTTATCTTAAGGAATTAGTAAACTGTAGTCTAATGAACGTTCTGTAATCGTATGAAATAAATAAATAAATGAGTATAACTTGCTCCTCTTCATGCTTCATCTGTAAATTTCTCCCATATCTGTGACAGTAAGAATTTGCCAGGAGAGGGCTCTGATAATTAAAGAACTGAGACCGTCAGAGTAAAATCGGGACGTCTGATACCCTTATCCATACCTCTCATTTCCTTGCAAGTAATTCACGTAGTCACTTCTATAAACACCCAGCACCTAAACAGCTACTTGAAAGTCGGCTAATGACAGAGTACGGGCGACGACAGTAGCACGTTATTTCACCACTTATATCTGAGGAACTCGGCAGTCTTCTGGTACATCCCAAATTGAAACAGATTGTGTAAGTTCAGTCACATTTTTTGAAATCAGGACGCATTGTACAATTTTATTTTATTTTGTTGTGTGCTTGTGTTCACTACCTGTTTTTAATGTATTTTAGTCATATATGTAAGAGTAACTAAGAAGTGACGATAATCATTACAGTTTTCAACAAATGGAGTAAAGTTGTCAGTCACGTGGTATCGGAAATTCTATAAGTAGATAAGGAACAGTACATAATTTACTATTTTAAGTGCTCATGTAGATTAATTGCAAATATAAAAATTATCTCTAGTATAAACTTCTTTCTTCATAATTCTGATGGTAATAAAATATTTCTCTTAACAATTGTTGTTTATACCAGTTTTCAAAGTGCGCACGAGCACTGTTATGGCCACTTTGCAAATCTGTAACTCTATTCAAACTAAAATATCGAACTTTATAAAGTTTCTAAAATTTACGGTGTTCACCTTAACTTTCTGAATGCTATAAAAAACACCGTTAATAGAAAAATATTTATTTTCCAGAATATTTCACCCCACTCGCTGGAGCTTCCTCAACTGTGATCTACAATGACTTAACATATACATTTATATACAATACAATACAGTGGTTTAACAGTGTTGCCAGTTACTGATTTCTAATTATCTCGTTCTCTTCGCAACAACTTTCCCCATTGTTCCCTTAAATTTCTTGAATTTCTGTACATCCAAAAGTCTACAATGGCTATATAAAAGGTTCGGGGTACAAGGGATTTTGAAACCAAACATGAAATTACACAATATTTTCAATGAACACAAAAGGGTAATAGGAACGGAAGAAACAGACGGCATATACGGAATTGGGTGCTCTTATCAGAAATCTTATATTGGTCAGACTAAAAGAAAAATCAAAACAAGGGTAAAAGAACACCGAAGAAACAAACGGACAGTTCATAATTGTACATGTAATAGAGGAAGGGCATCATATTGTGGGATACTAAAAAATCAAAACAGTCTGACCACAGAAAGAACGAGACATTTAGGAAGCAGCTTTCATCATTAAAAGAAGAGACAAATTAATAAACAAGAAATCAGGAAACTTAAGGAAACAATGGGGAAAGTTGTAATTATAAATCAGTAACTGGCAACACTGTTAAACCATTGTATTGTATATAAATGTATATGTTAAGTCATTGTAGATCACAGCTGAGGAAGCTCCAGCGAGTGGGGCGAAATATTCTGGAAAATAAATATTTTTCTATTAACGGTGTATTTTATTAAAGTATTCAAGAAATCAAAATATCGAAGTTGAAATTTCTACCGTAGTTTTTCCGTTTGTGCATAGGAATGAAGAAACAAACAAACAAAAGCCGGGGGTAGCCGTTTGGTTTATATCGGTAGGCCAACGGCTCGAAGGTCCCGGGTTCGAGTCCCGGAAGGGGCATGGGTGTGGATTTTAGTAGTTAAAGGGCGAATCGTGACGGGCGGAAGTCCAAAGCTACTAGACTGGCCCTCCGCCAGTTATTGGGCCTGCAAATAAATTTATTTGAATTAGAAAAAAACTTAATATAAAAAGTAAGAAACCATATGTCAGCCTTCATTATCTGTATACATCCAATATATTTTGATATGTAATTGCTTACTTACTCTATGGTTTACGGAACTCGCTAGTTCATCGGCGCGGTAACGTTCGACATTGGATTATATTCAGGACAAGATGAAGCCAGATTTCATAATAAACACCTACTTCTCGAAGATCCCTTCTAATATTGTCCTCCCTACGACGTCTTACACTTTCTAACTGTTACTTTCCAACCACGATGGAATATAATCTTCGCTTTTCCCTCTTCCGAGCTACATAATCTGCCCACCTTTGTCGTCGCGATTTCACTATTCTTACAACATCGGGTGAGTCGTACAGGCCATGGAGTCCTTCATTATGCGGTCTCTTTCATACTCCGGTCATCTCGTCCCGTTTATCTCAAAACCTTATTTTGAAACACACGTAATTTATGTTTATCTCCTAGGGTCGTACTCTACCTTTTCACAACCGTAAAGTATTACCGGTAGAATAATAGTTCTGTATAATTTCAATTTCAACTTTCTTGATATTAATCGCGAGGTTAGGAGTTTATGGACTGAATAGAAACATGCGATGCCCGATACTAAGTTACTTTTTATTTCTTCAGTAACCTCATTTTTGTTTGTTACGTATGCTCCCAATTATTTAAAATATTCTCATTCGTAATTGTTATGTATATATTTCCTTCATTTTCAGTGTTTTGGATCGTTATCATGTATTTTGTTTTGTCTGTGTTTACTTGTATCTCATCGCACGCTTCTACTAAGACATCAATGTTGCTTTGTAGTCCATCTATATCGTCCCCTATTAAATCTACTTCATCCGCGTATACAAACAGTTAATTCAAGTCATTCAATGTTAGTCCCTTTTTCTTCTCTTTTATTTCTGAATCGCATATTCTGACGCAAAATTAAACAGTAGTGGTGACGAGGCATCACCTTGTTTCAAACCGTTGCGAATCTCGAAACTAACATATCCATATTCTTTGTATGGGGTCGCTGAGGCACATCCATCCTTATCAGTTGAACAAGTTTTTTCGAAATCCCAAATCGTACCGAAATACTTTATTACTTTTTTCCTTTTGATAGAATGATATGCTTTCTTAAACTCAATGAATTGCTGCTGAACAGTTCCATTGCATTCCCATTTCTTATCTAAGATTTCTTTTACGTCGAAAATCTGGTCCAAAGTAGATCTACTTTTTCTAAATCCACATTGGTGATTTCCAGTTATTTCATCTACGTATACGCTTAGGCGATTTAGCAGTATATTACTCAATACTTTGTAACATATTGGGAGTAATAAAATTCCGCGGTATTTATTACAGTCCGATTTGTCACTTTTTTTGTATATATATATAAACCGGAACTGTTATTGAGGTTTTCTATTCATTTGGAAGCGCCTTCTTTCTCCAGATAGCACTTATCAATTTATGTAGTTCCTTGATTAGTGCCGTTTCTCCAGCTTTAATCAATTCGGCTGGAATATTGTCTGTTCCCGGTGAATTGACATTTTGCAGTTTCTTTATCGACATTTTGACCTCGTTCTCGCTAGGTTCAGGTATCCACGGTTCTGTGGTAGAGATTTCAAATTCCTCTGTTTGTTCGCCGTTGTGTACATTAAGAAGTTTGTCGAAATAACTTTTCCACACATCGATAATTTTAGTCGGACCCGCCTGAAGATCTCCACGTTCATTTCTAACCTCGGCTGGTAACCTTTTCTTAACGAGTTTACCCCTTTGTATAGATATCGTATGTTATTTGTCTGCCCGTTATCCTCTATCTCCTGAATCTTCTACGTCATATATTCTCGCGTTTTGTTTCTGAGCCTTCGTGTGGCGTTGTGCGTTACTGTACAGGGTTGCCACCCACCTGGAAAAGTCAGGGAATTTGATGGCTTATTTTTTGATGTTCATTTAGCTACAGCAGGAATTTAATAATAGATCGTTTTTGAAATTACGTGGAGGCTAATGTGCCAACCATGAAAATACAGTGAAATATTTTCATGCAACTATGATCTTTATTTTCCCATGGAATTATGATACATATACAAAATGGGGTACCTGGAAATTTCTGAGTAGTGACCTGGAAAAGTCAGGGAATTTGATCTTGGCAAATGAGTGGGAACCCTGCTGTAGTAATTGGTATTTGCTTCGCTTTTATTACTTAGCCATCGCTACATTGCTTGTTTTCGTTCCTCATGAAGCTTAATGCATTCTTCATTAAACCAAGGCTTGTTTATCGACTTTACTTCTCACCTACACGTTCCTTACACGGTGTCTACAGCCCTGGAAAACTCAGGGAAATCTATAATTTATGAGATGGACCTGTCCTCAGTTGGTAAGAGCACTACCCCGGCAAGGTGGAGGTCGTGAGTTCGATTCCCACTGCTGGTCGGATTTTTTTAATGTATTAAAATCCTCTTATTTGAAGAAATTATCATTATTTTTCACTTGTGAAATGCCAATAATGTACAAGATGCTGGTGGTGGAATTAAAAGAAAATGCCATTTCATGTTCCACTATACGAAGAGCTCAGGAAATTTGGAAAAATATTATTCTGGAAAACTCAGGGAATTTCAAGTCTCAAAATTAGTATACACCCGCACCTTATTTACATCAATTTTATTATTAATGTCGTCATCATTATTACTTGTGTTGGAGAAAATTTCCAATCTATTTGAGATTTCCAGTTTGGTAGTCTGTTTTTACGCTTGGATTATCTCACCGTTTAACTTCGAATTTCAGTTGTTTTGATCCATTGCTTTCTCTGTTCACGATGCATAACTTTTCCCTTACTTTGATCACTAACTGATGGTCGGTGTCACCTTCCGCTCCTCTGTAAGACCTGTCTTCGTCTGTCTGCTAATACGTAGTAGACAGATCGATCTGGTTGAGCGTTTTGCCATCGGAGATCTTCCTGTATATTTATGTATGTGTCTTTTTGTTCAGAGTATTTGCTCTTTACTAATAGGTTTTATCAGTCTTTCTCCATTGTTGTTGCTGATTTCGTGAAAGCTTGATTTGTCTATAGTAGCTCTATATATTTCCCTCCCTACCTGCGTTAGCGTTGAAATCACCCAACACATTTTTTTTCGTATTACTTTGCTAATCGGTCAAAGAATCTTTCTAGCTCCTCGTAGAACGTATATTTGTCGTTATCATTAGCCTTCTAGCTGGGAGTACGGATGTTTATCAATACTATGTTGCACCACCGAGTACATATCGTAACATACGATAGTCTCATTTACGAACTGTGTATTCTGAACCGCCGGAAGGATACTGTTCTTAATTAGGAATCCTGTTCCGAAATTATGAGGCTCCGTTCCACCGTAGTAAAAAGTGTCTTGTTGAATGCTATCTTGACCCTCCCACCGAACTTCCTGTATCCAAGCTCGCACTTTTCGGTCTCGCGTACCGCTACCTGAAGAGCGCCCATTTGGTATTGGAACCCCTGAAGCAGTCCCCGCCAAGAAATTCGAATGAGGAACTAGTTTACTTCCGGAATATTTTACCCGAGGAGAATCCGTGAACCATCTGTTACTATTTCTTGACATGCTTTTGCGTTGTAGAGTTGTCAGCTCTACGACTTCGCAGTAAAGATGTCGTTTTTGATATGTAATAGTGTACAATATTCAACTTTGATATTCAACACCTTCCGTGTTCAACAGCACTCCGAAGACCGGATTTTTTTTTCTATTCCGATAATCATGTTTGGATACCATTTTGACCAGTTCGATTGTTAGTGTTTATATATATATATATATATATGGAGAGAGAGAGAGGACTAAAATTCTCAAGCAGACTTTAAAGGAAGAAATGTTTTATTTATGTAGTATTCCGTAGTAAACAAGTTCGCAGATGTTACATTTTCCATAAACACAAATCGTCATTTATCAATATGTGGAGATAAAAATGAATACCCGTTTTGAACTATTCACATATAAACTTAACATATTTGAAAGAGATCCAGCAACCAAACAAATTATTTTTCGACCACTTCAAAGAGATTGACTCACTTGTTATTTTTTAAAGAAATATTCACTAACTCCATGGCTTACGGAACTCGCAAGTTCATCGCCGCAGTAATAAACGATCGCCATTGGATTCTATCCTGGGCAAGATCAAGCCAGCTTTCATGACAAAAACTTACTTCTCGAAGATCCCTTCTAATATTGTCCACGGTCATCCCAACGGTCTCTTTCCCCCCGGGCTTTCCAACCAAGATGGAATATAGTAATCGTTTTTCTCCCATCCGAGCTACATGGCCTGCCCACCTTAATCCTCGCGATTAACAATATTCTTACAACATCGGGTGAGTCGTACAGTGCGTGAAGTTCTTCATTATGCAATCTCCTCCATTCTCCAGTGATCTCGTCCCGTTTCGGCCTGTATATCTTTCTCAAGACCTTATTTTCAAACACACGTAATTTATGTTCATCTGCTAGGGTCGTAGTCCAACTTTCGCAACCGTAAAGTATTACCGGCGGAATAACCGTTCTGTATACCGTATTTTCAATTTCAACTTCCTTGATATTAAAGAAATATTAATCACTCTAATATTTATATGTATGCAGGTAGAATTATAATTTCATATAGTTAACCGTCGACGCTTTGGTTAGTTATTTTGTAGTTGACGGTGTACTAATATCAACATGGACTTACTTGCAGGGAAATCACAGGAAGAACAGTGTGGCCAGAAGACGTGTGGAAGCAACAGAAAAGTGACAGAGGAGGAGAATGTTTCTGTTAAAGCTCAAAATGCTTCGACATCAGTTTTGACACCACTGCTTAAGGCCTCAGACAGTGCGCCGCTATCGTCAGAACACGTGACTACTGCGCCAAGCATTTCGACTCCTCCTCCTGTTGTATTGTCAGCTATTGATAAAGAGTCAACACATGTGGCTTGTTCCAGGCATACAGATAACGTTGAGGTTAGTGTACTATGTTTTGAGGTATTTCATTCTCTATTTAAGGCTTTAACACATAGCTATGGCGCAAGCCTGTTTCAGTCTTTTACGTAATTCCTATAGGTTTAATATACATTTGTGACCGATGGTTATCACATTCTCTCTAGGCAGGATAGGCAAGGTGTCGCCGTGGTCTTAAATGTGAAGAATAAGGAAGGTTGAAAGATGGTCTTAACTACCATGATTGATCGGTGGAGGAAGGAGTTAGATAATATCTGAAACATTGGCTAATAGAAAGGTCGCATTGGAGTTAATGGGTTCATGTTTGCATGTATGTAGTGAAGGAAAAAGGAAAATACGTAAGCACAAAATTTAATATTTACCGCTAGACTGTAGTATACCAAACAAGCCCATCTTTTGCGGTATACAGAGAGATCGTAGCTCATTTGGTAGAGCGTTGATTGCGCATTCGGAAGGTCTTGGGTTCGCGCCCAGCGTCAGCCATCCTGACGTAGAGTTTTCAGGTTTCTTTTCCTCAGTCACTCCAGACTTACGCACGAATGGTATATTCAAACTACGCCATAGCTGACTTCCCTCCCACATCCTTCCCCTTCCCCTTCGCTGTTCTAGCCTAAGTAAAAGATTCGTACTGACAAGAAATGCAGTTAAATTCTTTCACATAGAAAAGAATATTTTTGATTGGCCGAAATGCTCGCAAATGCCACGTAGTGCTACTGGAAGAAGTGAGTAAATTGTTCTCTGTTATACAGAACAACAGCTAAATTGTGAAAATATTTGGAGAACAGCGTGACGAAAAGATTAAAGAATTAACGAGCAGCGCTAAGCGATGATTAGGATAAACTTTATGTATCGCATTTTCCACCAGCTATTGAGCCGTATGTACGCTCTATTCTGCTTAAATAATAAATATAAATACCTGTCTACAGCCACCAATCTAAAAAGTGTTTCGAAAGCCATATGTTATTATTATTTCATTAAGTACGCACTCGAGATTAACAACAGATAACAAACATAGCGGCATGCGGAGGAATACTAATGGTGACACTTCATGTTATCAGTGGCACGTATTTTGCTACAAAAAAATCAAGGACACTATGTCGAGTCAGCGAAGACAGGTTGGGTAAAACCAGGTTAGATTATTTTCATTATACGTTATTTAAATGACGTTTAACACACACTTCATGTACTCGTCCCCAACACGTAAGTAGCTAAATAGTCTGAAGGGTCTTTGGCTGTTTCACTATTATGGCTCGAAACTTTATTATATTTTGCGTGTCAACCAACACTTCCACACACCGTGGTTGTTATATTTCTCCTATAAATGTTACATTTTTTTTGTAGACCCGATTATTGTACTCGCTACGAATTTCATCGTTAGCAACTAGTGTTTGATAATAATGAGGAATAATCGGGTAATCATACAAACGTGTTCTCAGGTGACTGTATTGGAGTAAATGGTACACGCACCCGGTTCGATACCTGCTTGTGTCATTCGGGCTTTTTAGTGGACATTCATTGTGAGCATGGGTTCTCCCATTTTCTTCATTCCTCCAATTATCCCATCATCATCCATTTAGCCTGAACCAAAGTTGCCTGATGGCCTTAAATCTCCTGTTACTGGTACCAAGCATTCGTTGGCTTAGTAATGGGAATGTCTTGGGAACGATACCAGCTGGCGCCCATCCTGACTGATTTTTTTTTCAGTCACTCCAGGCAAATGCTGGGATGGTACCTGGAAAACCAGGCCCTGGCCGACTACCTTCCATCTTCATCTTAAATATTAGGAGATGATTATGTATTCCTCATCCACAGTTACACGCTCTTGATACGAAACCTCCTTTGAATGCCTATACATTCTGTTAGCTTGCTGGCTTGTTTTCTTCGTTTCAAGTATTTGTGGGCTATCTCCTTATCTAGATTGAGAAAATGGTAGTCATGATTTTAAGTACCGGTACTCTTCATATATTACCGTTACACAATATATATTGTAAAGCTAAACAAGATGATCTGCTTCTGTTAATGTGTGTCCATGCTTTTGAATATTGAATAAATCCATTGCTAGAAAACTTAATTAACTACAACAAATAACTTTGCCTTCAAAATAGTATGCATTGAGTGTATACAAAACACTTTTAACTTTAAAAGTGTGCTTATTTCAGCCTCATCGTACCAAGCAAAATCGTCAGAGAAAACCAAAAGGTCAGAGTGGTGTAAATTTGTCTCTCAAAGAGGATGTGAAACTGCATGAGGTTGAATATCCGTGGAGACCGGCTTGGATGAAGCAAAGGTCGCCCATTGATGAAGAAGCCGAATCTGAGGTCAGTAAGAGATCTTGTTAAGGGCAAAGTTAGTGCTATAGGGCATATTCCGTTTAACACGCAAAATACTTGGTATACTTAATTGTTGTTCCAGATGTATCAAAAGAAAGTTGTATGCTATAGTTGAATTTATCGTTGGAATCACAACAGTGACATTTTATCAAGCTCTTACGTTACCATTTCAGGTTTTGCCGAGTGAAAAACATATATTAATAATATCGTCCTTTGATACTGTAGCATTAACTGTTTGTTTCTTTAAGAAAAAAAAAACCACTAAATTTATATTAACCCAGGCTTTACCGAATTGCCTGCGCTGTGCGATCTCCTGGATAATTCACTAGAATAAATGAGTAATTGTTTTCAAGTACATCTTTTATGATAGATTAAAAATAATTTGATTATATGATCTATGATAAAATCCTTTAAATGGCAGAAAGACGTGTTCCTAGCTATCTTTTTTTGTTCGTTCTGTCTTGTTTAGAATGGGGATGTTAACTGCCAAACTTTTCCGATGGTGGTAGCACCAACGCTCCCACCATTCGCTTTCCGCTTCTCGTTTGTTTTTACATAAGAATAGGCTAGTATTGCAGGAACGAAGGTTTATTTACAATTTTCCTTTAAATATATTTTTATTGTGTTGACGTTTAATTATAACGTTTCGAATCGTGAAGAAAAACATTTCGAGAATACTTTCCCGCCAAAAATGGCTTCTGAGTGCTCAACTTGGACTCTAAAATCTCTTAAAGAATAATTTGATAAGATGAGGTGCTCTGGTTGTAACGTAACTTTGATGGAATGTTAAGTCGAGATTGCGAGCGCATTGGTGGTCACTCAGAAGCAACGTTAACTGTGATTACAAAAGCTCGATTTTTTTTCTCTGTACACAAATTATGTATTACTGGTACTGTTCTGTATTCCCCCTTTTTTAGTATATGGAAAAAGGGTTATACACAGCGAGATGCGCTCAATGGTTACCTACCACTCGAGCAGTAGGGACTATAATAATGCGATATTATCCTGTAATTCACATATGAATTTTACCATGTTTATATGAGCAGGGGCAATAGCAGACAGGTTGTCTCCCCGAGATTTTATTTAGGAGGTGCAAGTGGAGTTTGAAAAATTTCTATCCATTGTAAACCGTAAACATTTTTTAATTGGGAGTTGTGCTCGATAATTTGGGAGTGACATCCCTTCTTTGGCGGGTATAGCAGAATCCTGATAGCGAAGTTTCAATTTTGATGTACTTTTTACCTGTTCACCCCTTGTGTTGTACAAAAGTGTAACTATACATTATAAAACACTATTAAATGAGGAAATTTACTTTACGAGTCCATTTTTAACATTACAAACTTATAGACCGTTTCTTCCGCGTAACTTAAAGACCCATTAGCGAATTTGTTCATCTGTTAGTGCTTTATGCAAATATACTTGTACACGCCCTTATACATTATGTGCAGAAAGTCAGTACAGACATTACCGAGAGTGTATGTTATGTGCAATGATTGTGCCGAACCCACATGTATTCACAAGCCATTCGTATCTGAAAAGTATTCTTGAAATGTTTTTCTTCACTAATCTAACGTGATAATTAAATTGTAAATAAATCTTCGTTCCTGCAATACTAGTCTATTCTTATGCAAAAACAAACGAGAAGCGGAAAGCGAATAGTGGGAGCGTTGGTGCCACCACCTACAATTAGTTTTCACTACAATTAGCTTTCAAATGCCAATGCAGAAAGTGGAATATAGATATGGTTATGTGGAGTGGTGTCGAAAGTGCAACCGTTCAAAATCAGTCGTAACCAGAATACTGGGAAACTTTCATCATCTGAATTGTGTTAAAGTTCGTCTAATAACAAACTATCTAACTAGCGCTATGGCTTACGGAACTCGCAAGTTAATCGCCGCAGTAACAGACGTTCGGCATTGGATTCTATCCTGGGCAACATCAAGACAGTTTTCATCACGAACACCTACTTCTCGAAAATTCCTTCTAATATTGTCCTCCCAACGACGTCTTGATCTTCCCAATGGTCTGCTTCCAACCAGGATAGGATATAATCTACGTTTGCCCCATCCGAGTTACATGGCCTGCTCCCCTTAGTCGTCGCGATTTCATTAGTTTTACAACATTGGTGAATTGTACAGTCCGCGGAGTTCTTCATTATCCAGTCTCCTCCATTCTCCAGTCATATCGTCCCGTTTCGGTCCGTATATCTTTCTCAGTGCCTTATCGTCAAACACACGTAATTTATGTTCATCTGCTAGGGTCGTAGTCCAACTTTCGCAACCGTAAAGTATTACCGGCAGAATAACCGTTCTGTATATTTTCAATTTCCTTGATATTAATCGCGAAGTTCGAAGTTTTTGGACTGAATAGAAACATACGTTCCCCGATACTAAGCTACTTTTTATTTCTTCCGTGATCTCGTTTTTGCTTGTTACGTATGCTTCCAAGTATTTAAATTTATTTACTTTCTCTATGACCTCATCCTTAATAATAATTAGTCTGTTTATATTTCCTTCATTCCCTGTGTTTCGGCTTGTTATCATGTATTTTGTTTTCTCTATGTTTATCTCTAGACCTATCTCATCGCACGCCTCTACTAAGACATCGGTTGATTGAAACCATTCAATGAGAGCCCCCTTTTGTCGCCTTTCATTTTTAAAATCGTATACTCTAACGCAAAGTTAAACATTAGTGGGGACAAGGCATCGCCTTGTTTCAATCCGTTGCGAATCTTGAAACTATCTGACATTATTACCTACCAGTACTCTGCTTGTGGGGTCAACACATCTTCATTAGGTGAACAAGTTTTCTCGGAATTCCAAATCGTATCAGGATACTGTACAACTTTTTTCTTTTGATAGAATCATACCTTTCTTAAAATGAATGAAGAGCTGGTGAACCGTTCCATTGTGTTCCCATTTCTTCTCCAAAATTTATCTCAAGGCACAAATCTGATCCAGCGTGGTTCTATTTCTTGTAAATCCACATTGGTGACCTCCAATTATTTAATTTATGTATACGCTTAGGCGAGTTAGCACGATATTACTTAATACTTTGTAACAGGTTGGAAGTAACGAGATTCTGCGGTAATTATTACAGTAAGATTTTTCGCCTTTTTTGTAAAACTGAACTATTATTTAGGTTTTCCTTTAGAGCTCCTCCTTTGTCCATCAATTTTATGTAGTTCCTTGATTAGTACCGTTCTTCCCGCTTTAGTTAATTCGGCTGGAGTATTGTTCTATTCCCGGTGATTTGACAATTTTCAATTTCTTTATCGACATCTCGATCTCGCTAGGTTCGGGTGTCCACGGTTCTGCAGTATGGATTTCAAATTCCTCTGTTTGTTCGCCGTTGTGTACATTAAG
>JAGDQP010055447.1:0-13139 GCA_022664845.1 Lepisma saccharinum
GTCTAGATCTTGGGTAGTGCACAAAATGGTATCTCATCTTTCGCATTATATTATTATTATTAAGGAAGTGTCCGTGGCTCAAGCTTTAGCGTGTCTGACTACGAATCGGGAGGCCCAGGTTCAAATCCCGGCCAATACACTGGAGACTTTTCTCGCAGTGTTCCCATGCCTGGCGCTCTGAGTGTCCTTGGTAGTCCTGAGCACCTTGGGAAGGTAAAGGCGGTCGAGCGTGAGACTGACCACCCCACCTCACTTCTTACCGTAGGTCAAGAAAATGTGAAGCGCTACCTCCACATTCCCCATACGCCGTCCACGGCGTGTGCGTATCACACAGGAGATAGCTTTACCTTTTATTATTATTATTATTATTAAACAATAACAATACGCTCTAGGCAACACAACAACAACAACAGGCTGTAGGAACTTACAGGGAATAAATTAAAATATATTTTTTTTAAATGGCAGTGGCGACTCATGACGCGAAATTTAAGTGTACAAAACAGAAGCAACATTTTATGTTTCAAACAAAACAAAATAGGATGCGCAGAAATTCTCTTTCTTTAAACTGAAAGTGATTCAAGACAACTTGGCATTTCCTATCGGAAAATATGTTGCAGTTTGTAATATTCTGAAACTAACAAAGAATTTCTTTGATCTCGTTGAGATTGGATAGGGTTTTCTTAATGGAAATTAATTACATGAAATAATTGGTTGAGTATTTGTAGAATAGCGAGAAATAAACGATTGCCAGCTTCTGTAATCCTGTGGTTACGCTCACGAAGTTTATATCGGCATTGGGGAGGCAGAAAGGTTCGATTTCTTCTGTCATGGTACTGACTGACATTTTCCAGGATTTGTTTAAGCTCCACTATGTGAATATGGGCATAGCACGTAGATTGCTACCTTCTTCCCTCTCACTGAAAGAGTATTCGCTAAAAGACATCATTCCACAGATATGTGACATTTATGCCATAGATGACTGTCTGGTCCAAAAATGTAAGTTTAAAAAAAATATGATTTTTGGGAAAAAAATCTTAAAATTATCGAAAAAATAAAGAATAAAAGCGGAAGTTTAATAGTATGTTTCATTTATTGAGGAATATCTTCTGACGAGGAGGGGGCAAATCAATTATGCTCATTCTTATAATCATGCCAGAAGCAATTGCAACAGGCATTGGAGTTGTTCACGATTTTCACCAGGTGAAAAGGTTCGTACGCACGAGCAGTACATCACTGCGTGTTATGCTCTAATCTGTTAAAGCCGTGGTTCAACTTAGGATCGGGCTCAAGTACGTCGTTCCGAGGGTCCATGAGTCAAGCAGGGGAATACTGGGATGGCCACTTGAATAAGTCTTTCGGACAGTATCTTTCTTTTCCTGTGGCAAACCAAAGCCTTAAGATGCTGTGCATGCCGCATAAGTAAATGTTTCCGTGAAACCGGTCCCTATTCTTCGTGGTCCGTGTGTGGTGTTATTACATTGAATCGAATTCATTTATGACCATTAGCCATCTATGGCTTAGGTCTGGGTAGGGTAGAAAAAAGGATGCGGGAAAGAGGTCGGCCAGGTCCTAAGCTGAAGATACCATCTCGGCATTTGGTTGGTGTTACAGGAAAAACCCTGGAAAAAACGTGTCGGGATGAACGG
Source organism: Lepisma saccharinum (assembly GCA_022664845.1). Lineage (NCBI taxonomy): Eukaryota > Metazoa > Arthropoda > Insecta > Zygentoma > Lepismatidae > Lepisma > Lepisma saccharinum. The sequence continues at coordinate 1,647 of JAGDQP010055447.1, forward strand.
GTGCTGGATCGCTCTCGAAAGCGAAGCTAATACTATCAACTAATTTACGGCTACTTGGTGAGTACTATTACGTGTTTTGCTTAATTTTTCATCCTTTTTCTGGTTTTAGAAACGGTGTAAAATTGAAAACGTTTCTAAGCGAGCTTCTTTTACTTAATTAGAACTACGCACTACTTGAACAGGAACCGGAATGGGCTGAGAGAATAAGGATAATCTTTGCTCAGAATAGCCGGCAGGATGATTTTAAAGTATCGGGGACGTTTCAGAATAACAAAAGCGAAAGAATCAAGAATTAGTATTCTTATTTTTCGGACATCATTCCAGAGAACTAATTCTAAGAAGTACTTTCGAGCAGATATACAGAATACTCTTTATTCTGTATTTCATCATAGACTTTCCAACTTGAAATACTCTTTCATTAAAAAATTTAAATGGCTGCGACAGAATACGGCGGCAGTAGTTTCCTGAGTGGTAGAGAGGCAAGCAGAGAATGTTCCTACCTCCTGATCCACTGAAAGCTACATATGGACGCCAGTGATTAATTACCAGTGTTTAAGTGGTTTTAAAAGGGTTAGTGAAATCCATATATATCTATATTATTTAAAAGAAAGAAAAACTGCAGTGTTAATAAAAAAATCTTATTAACAAACGAAAAGTATATTTAGTGAAGTGATATAAAAGGACTATATCTCTCAATGGAAAGAAAGAGACTATATTGAATATAATAAAAATATATATATTAGAGGACTGTTATAAATATAAAGGACTGAAATATTAATCAAGAAAACTTTACAAACTAACGTTTCCAAAATTTTCTTTTTTTTTTCGGAGGGTCAAAAGTAACGGACCTCTCAATTCGCTAATTCATCGTCAGTTACAATGGTTTATTATTATTCAAAAAACAGCTTGAAATTTGTATTATTTAAATTCATATCAATTTGGATACTTTATTTTGAGACATCATGTGTGCATTTTTGGTTTATATAATGCTTTAAGATATCTAGTGCGCACCGTAGTATTAAAACATTCTATTCATCAGAACTAAGTGGTACGTGAATATCCAAATCAGACTAAATTGTTCAGTTATGTAAAGTCGTGTATATTCGTTTGACGTCACAGACATCCGAGCGCCGACCGGGAGTATAAATATCGCAGCAACAGCCCCGGATCCACCTACCTTGCCCCGGAGCTCAGATCTCCTTGGCCCGCGGGCGAAGTCACATCAAGCTCTCTCGCTTGGTGTGTTTCTTTCTTCGCACAGCCTAGTCCGCCAATAAACCTCTTGTCATTAGCATGGACTCTCTGATCTTTTATTGGCCTCTACCTTATCATAAGTGCTCTTTGAACTTCACTCTACCTAACAATACCCATACCTTGGCTTCTACCGTGTCTAAGCAATAAGACTGGTAGTGGCCCTTTACCTATTCCCGACTTCTACTGTGTCTAAGCAATGAGACTGGTAGTGGTCCTCAACCTTTCCTGATGTTCACCTCGTCTATGCAATGAGATGGACGGCATCATTCCTGGCTTATACTGTGTCTAAGAAATGAGACTGGTAGTTGTCTTTTACCTATTCTCGGCTTCTACTGTGTTTAAGCAATGAGAATGGTAGTGGTCATCAACCTATCTTTGCTTCTACCGTGTCTAAGAAATGAGACTGGTAGTGGCCCTCATTACCGCTATTCTTTTCAAAGAAATATTGACGAGTAGAATAATAGCAACTGGGGCACCAGTAATAACCCCTAGAAGTAAAAATGCTATCCCAAGGAATATGCTGTTGCCTCGTAGTAGAGAAACAGAAATAATGGTAATGGGTCGAACACATACACAAATTTTGGTACGTCGTGAAATAATAAACTATTATTGGGTGTTAGGAAGGGTTGTGTAAAGTATAATGTAATTGTATGAAAATACGAGGGGTGCATGAAAAGCCATTTAACAAGCAAGCGAAACATATCTCCTGTCTTTATCGTCCGTCGAGGAACGGTAGTCTTTTCTAGGCTATGTGCAAGAACAGAAAGGCGATACCAAACTGTAGGCAAGGTTATACAGGACTCGCTAGCAGAAACGTTGCAACAGGACGAATCTGAAAAATACTTTCACACTCCGTCGACAGTGGATTTGATTGGGTGCACCAACTGCGACAAGTGGTTGCATGAAACTTGTACAATTTACTATACCATGTGCATTAACTGTGGTAGAGAACATGTACGGCGAAAAAGTAAAAAGAAATCTGAATTAAGTTGCTATGCTATCTCTCCAGCATGATGCGGTATCTCTACTTCAGTCGTACCGAGTCGCCGTAGCTCAATGGTAGAGCGTTGGCGTAGCATTCGGGAAGTCGTTGGTTCGAGACCAGCGACCGACCACCCTGACTGAGGGTTTTCCAAGGATTTTCCTCAGTCACACAAGTAAAATGCCGGGATGGCACCTTCAACATAGGACCTGGCCGACATCTTGCCGAATCCTTTCCCCTCCCATATCCCGGCCTGAGTCTGATGGCCAGAAATAAATTTCAAATTCTTCAGCCGTTTTGATGAGCTGGAAAACGGATCTTCTACATTTTTGTTTATTTTCGTTGGTGCGTTATTAAGAAGAATTATATCGCTTTTGTGTTAACGATTATGTATCTGGCTATTACTACAATACGGCTCTTCAGCAATTGCGGTTCAATTATTCTTTCTACAATCATTTTTCAAAAAGTGCGGCGGCATCTCTCCTTCATTTCCCGTATACATGTTTAATTAACACACTGTATATCTATCTTCTTTAGTTTCTAAATAGATAACTTTAGTTCTGATGTGCTTGTTTCGGACTTGAAACGACTTGAATTTAAACTACTTATTATTCTTTATGTGTTTGAATATTCTTCAATACTATTAGACAAATGAATTAATTTAGGGGTCCGGTCATTTGGTTTCGTATTGATAGATGAGAAGGTCCGAATACGGGTTACAACTTTTATTCTTCGAATATCTCCAAAATGTCCCAAGGAATGTACTAAACAACAACTGCAAATATGCCTTAGATATATTTATTTCATAATGTAGTTACAAATTTAGATTAGAAACCCATGACTATGATATTAAACACATATTTTACAGAGATGTCATAATCTTGAATTTTTTGAAACACTTGTCTAAATATGGGCTACCCTTTAAAGTTACCTTAAATAATTAACAACACATTTTAACAGTTCAAAATAATGTTCAAGAGTGATATAGTGATGATAAATGTATATTTACAAAAGTCAGAGATAGTCCTCTTTTTCTGCACCAGCGCATTCTTTATGTGCTCACCTCGAACACATGATACACATAACCCACAGGTCTCCCTGCACGTTCAGAGAACATCCTGTCACAGAAAATACAATTCGTATCTTCATCATCTGGCTTTTCTTGTGCAGCTGGCGTATGAAAGTAACTATCTTCATCATCACAAGGATCTAGATAAGAAAACATCACCCTGGATTCTTCTGAATCTCATTCTTTTCTTGTGAATTCTAAAGTTCCTGTTTTCATTTCCGTTCAGGTATATTCCATTTTTTTAAAAATTGTTCAGCTCTTTGCTCAACTCAACTAAAAGATAATGTCTTGTAGTTTTCTGCTTTTCCAAGGAAGCCATAATTGTTTCTTAGCATGGGTTATCCGTCATAACAGTAGCACTTCCGCGTTTTCTAACTCCATTGCTGACTCTTTTCTTAATTACAGGAACTGCTGAAATATGAAAGGGACTTACTAGGGTTGAAATTCCAAGTACTGTGTTCTAAGAGAAGGAAACTCTTAAGATGAACATGTAGGTAGGTAAGGTAGCCCGCATATAGACCATTCATAGGAGTTGCTTCGTGACGCAACAGAAGTCAATACGCAATATTATTTATTCTTTGTTTTATACTGACTACAAGCGCTGTCTCCGAGGAATACCTTATAAAACATTTCATACTTGTTTTTTTGTGTGTGTGTGTTTTAAAACGCCGAAATAGAAATGTCTGATAAAACTGTCCCATTGTTAAAAACAGGCACAACATACGAATAAATCAACCACATCCAACTCGTTGTCGCTAACTGAATTCCGCCACCACCTTCGTCCTTGGGGAACTGTTTCACACTTTTGTCACCAGTCAGCAGTACTACACAAGCATATACAAATTTAAAACGTCTACTAGCCCGTATTTGGACCTCGTTCTCTATTGTTATAGTATATTGTTCAAACTTAAAAGAACACCACCTCTTTGGAATGTTTTCAAACTAAAATCTTGAGAATAAACACCTGTATTAGAACGCATAGCATTGGAAAATATATGAAGAACGTACATACCAAAAAGTTATATCCTTTTCCTTAAAAAACAACAACCTTTCGCTCCCACTGATTTATTAGAGGTATTCTACACATGAATCTACAATGTTTTGTGCAAAAAAAGAGATAACCGTCGGTTTAGAGGGTAAAAGAAATTAGTTTTTGGTGCAAAATTTTGCATCACTAAAATGGTTTCGTGCAAAATAAGTTGCATCCATTTTCTAATTCTTTTTATTTAAATCTGCGTCTAATATTGCTTGTAAATTCCGCTATTTCGTAAGGTGTAATTGCAGTGGTCGTGAAGAGAGCAGGCTGAAGTGTTGTAAAATGAATTAGAAGAGAAATGAAAAATACAGTTGATTTGGTGACAATTGGAGAAAGAAACGTGGGTTTCAGGAGGAAGCAGAGCAATGAAATTGATTGGTAAAGAACAAAGCTACGTATATACTTTCTTTAATTCAGTGCAAATCTTGATCTTCAAAACATGTTGCGAACATTGTAGAATGCACAGTATTTCAATGTTATCAGGTCACCGAAGGAGATCCATAGACCATACTGATTGTTTATGAATTATGGCACGTACGGGTTTTACGAAAATTTTCAATTCATGAGATTTATTACTCTTGCTAGGACTATACAATTTTAGTGTTTGTGATGACAAAAATAGTTCATACACCTGGATTGTAGACGAATAAGAACGAGATGTAAATAGTTTCATGTGTTGTTTTTACTATCTGAACAATGTCATGCCAATGTTTCAAAAATATCGTACGTATTCTTTTGTTTGATAATGGCTGCGAATGTCAAAAAAAAAAAAAAAACAGTATTGTTACAACTATGATCCAGACTTTTTTTTTTGTAAAAGCCTCTGAACACATCAAAACTATAAAAATTCGTTTCCTGAACGTTCTTATATATTCCTGCCGTGTGACATACTATTTGGGCCTAGTTTGCAAAACATTCGTTCTTAGCAACTATTCTTCGTCCAGAACATTACCGCACTAGCTTCAGTGTTGACTCTGTGTTTATTTACACCAAATTCAGGTCAATTAATAACTAGAAATATAGGTACTTGAAGAAATTCAAACTCTAAATGCAATTCAAGCAGCTGAAAGGTTTAAGTTTATTAAAGATAAACTGTGCAACAAAAATGTAGATAAAAGCTTCAGTGAAACAGTTTTACTTCAGTCTTGTGTTCATTTTTTTTCACCATGGTTTTCATAATTTGTATCGTTAATTAAGTTAACGCTGCAAGAAAAACAAACAAAACTATAAATAAATAAATAAATAAATAATAATTATTATTACAACTCTATGTTACGCTGAACATGGTTGCAAACTAACAACAAATAGATAAATTAATTATAATTCGCTTAACACTTATTTACGAGAGGGAGCTGACCCGCTGTGAGGAAATTGTTTGGCTGAAACATACTATTATTAATATAAAGGAACGGGGAAAAACGGAAGAGTAATCACTTTAAATATGGTTTAATATAATGTAATGGATTAAAATAACCTATCTTTTGTTGACTTGAATACTAATGTTATTAACACATACATAATATGTAGAAAAGACTTTATGTACACTTACTACAGTATTTACGATATTCAACACTTGACAAATCCCTGTGTAAATTGTAAGAAATACTATTAACTCACCACTGTCCAGATCTAGCTGGGTGCTACTGCATGGGTATGATGCTGTATAGCAATGAGGTGGAATAAACTACTACAAATGAACTATATCAAACCTGTCTCTGATGCTCTATTAATGGTTAATGTTTGTAGAAGTTAAGCGCATTAGCCAACATTGAAGTGAGAATCAAACTCAGGTATTGTAGACAAAGTCTTGACTAAATATTTACAAACTGATCTTAGCAATCTCGGTTTCTAATGCTGTTCTCCAAAATTGATCTTAAAGGACTCGGTATCAAAAGACTGGTTATCAAAAACTGTTCGACTGCGTCTCAAGAACTGGGTCGACTGACTCTCAAAGACTAGATCCCGATTTACTCTGACCTTTCCCTTTTATGTCTCGTTGTATCCGGGTTTAACTCGACCTTTGTTTTACTTATTCCTTCTGCTTCAGTCTTCTTGTAATGGATCCAATATGTGTGTTTTGTAATCTGGATTGAGTTATTGTAAGCCCTTTTATCCGGCACGCCGGATAACCGATTTTGCCGGATAATCGAACGTCTAAAGTTTTAACGGCTACAAAGCAGGAAACGATAAACTTAAGTGAACACTGACAACCACGATAAACACTAAGCGAACGGAATCACGGTTATATGGTTGTAAACATCATACTACGTGCGACACAGACGAGCAGCAGATGACAAAAAAAATGGCGGTTACAGCCTAGTGCAGTGGCACGACGTTGCGGACAAGGTCAGTGAGTGCCCGAGCACAACCGGAAAAAGCCATACGCGAGTGGCTCGACTGATGCCGGATAATAGAGCGTGCTAGTTTATAAAATGCCTGATACTGTCGATATTTTCTGATGAAAAAAATGTGTAAACTGCACATGGATCTTGATATTTTGATCTCACGTTACAGATACAGTCATGGTCTGGTATACTCCATTCCTTGCATTTGCATGTTTCTCATGTAAATGTGAATGGATGGTGTGTATTACAATTGACATATAGATCTGGTTACTATTATTCATTTTGTATGAATTATGCATATAATATCTTGCGAAAGTGGATGATATTAGTATTCAGCCTTGATTTTGAGTCATCGTATCATAATCCATGTACTCTACTTTATCGTTTATTGTTTAAATGTTCTTACTAACTAAAATACAAATAAATAAAATAAATGAATCCCATAAACATGTGATATTATTATTAAGTAATTCATAATGCTAACCTACTTATGTATGCAGATGACTTAAAGTTATATAGAGAAGTGAATAATGTTCATGATACTCTCCTCTTGCAAATTAATTAAAGAAAGATTGAACAGTGGTGTGTAAAAAAAACGGCATGTTTTTAAGCAGCAATAAAGCAAAATTCATAAGCTTTAGGTACAAGACGCAATATTATGTTAGTATATATAAGGTTAGAGATACTTAGTTACAAAAGGTAGATTGCATGGAGGATTTGGGTGTAGTTTCTGACTATAAATTAGAATTTAGTATACATTTGTAAGGTGTCATAGCTGATTGCCAAAAATTAATCGGTTCCCTTATTAACCAAAGGAATGATTTTAATCAATTTAATACCTTTTTAACATTATATAAAGTGCTTATCAGGTCTAAACTAGAATCTGCCTCAAATGCCTAGAATGACTTACCTAAAGTGAACGTTAACAGAAAATAGAAAGGCTGTTATGTTTTAAGTTTGGTCTACCATATTTTTCCTTTAATTATAGATATTTGATTTGTACTGGTGATATTACTTTGATCTAGAAGTGCTGGAACCAACAAAACAGTTAATTGATATAAAATTCTTTATAAAGATATTAGCTAATGAAAATAACTGTGAATATTTCATAGAAAATTTGTACTTTAATATCCCCTCATATCGAATAAGATTTTATCCACTATTGACATCTAACAGGGGAGATCTACTACTCAAAAGATTGATTGTATGTAATTCTGACTGTATGTAATTAGTTCTTTTATTTGTCTGTTTTGTATCCTTTTACGTTTTTTTTGTAATTTGTTTCTCTGATTCAGTGCTATTGGCTGTTCAGCTGTTCTTCTTTAATATATTGAATGACATTAAATTGAATTTGATAATCGTAAGGAAAAACCCCGAATATGACACCATATTTTCCTTATTCCTGGCACTAGTTAATAAAAGATGAAATATATAATATTATATTTTGTGGTGTCTAATTTAACGGTGTTGCTCACCCCCGCCATCTTGTTATAGACTTTCCATTGATACACATGGAAATTGTTTAACTTGTTTTATATCTCTCAAGAAGTTAAAAATTAACTTCTGTTATCGACTAGTTTTTCGTCATATTTATTGTAACTCATGATGTTTCATGAAAATGAATTATTATTGGTATAGACAATATGATTTTCCATTAACATGTTGTGTTTTATTATAGTTAACTACATTACGTTACGGTACGTTAATATATTTAAAGAAATTTCACATTTTCAAAACAATAAAAGTCAAAATAGCCACCAAGACAAATTACGTGAAAGCAGAACTCGATTATTGCACTTCTGACTGTGAGAGAAATAAACCGAGTAAAACAATTCCAATATAAGTCAATGGCAAGGTAGTTAGAGTGATCAACACCAGTAAGTTTCATGTCGAAACTTCAACTAAACTTGACTGAGGGATAAAAATATTTTTTTGTAATTTAGAAAGTAGCTAAAACAAATGACTTCAAGATAATAAACTAATTTCACAACATGTTTGTGGAAACTATTATATTTAACACTTGGAAAAACAAATAATTATCACAGATATTTTTAATCATCACTGATTACAATTTACTTTCGCACTTGCTATAAAAACTAATGTGATCTACTCACTTAACAGAAAATGAAACTGCATATGCTGAACATGTGCATCAAATCCGGTCCAGATTGTCAGACATGACGTACGCACGTCTTGTCTGAACAAGTAAACCATTCAGACAAAACGTTTGCGATGATGAAGTCCACACTGTACATTTTATCGTACGTTTGTCGTATGTTTAACTTATTTCTTGTAGATATATTGTAAATACATAAAAATAAGTATTGATATCTAGTTTTATATTATAGATGATAAACTTCAGTATGTTAAAGTAATAAAATTTGTAATGATAAACCAATTTTCAATGATAAGAAATAACTTTTTGATTTCTCAATTTAATTCTTTTCCATTTTAAATCGTTTTCGATTTTGCAGCTCAAAAAGTCTCAGATTACTCGATTTAAATATTTTTCGATTTATCTGTTGTAATTAGTTTTCGTTAAAATAGAAATCGATTTACGTTTTCCTTCAATACAATTCATTTTCACTAATTTCGATTAAAGATTTTTTCTGTTTTAATTTAATATAAAATATCGATTTCAAATTTTATTGAAAATTCAATTTTCGAAATATAGAAACCAGTTTGGATTTATCAAAAATCGAATTTTTATTTCTCAGTTTCAAATTCAAACAGTCCTATCCAAAGGTTTGCACAGAAAAATGAACATAACTTAATGTTTCTTCCACCATTGCAACCAAAAAATGAATAAAAGATTGAACGACTGAATTAAAACTGAACGAGCGGCCACACAGTCATGTTTGATCAGATATCGAAATTGAAGCTATCGTGTTTGTCTCAGTCTTCAGTCATCATTCAGTTTTAAGACCGATAGCCTTCTGCTTTCCAGACACAACGTTTTGTCTCAATAATTTCCTTATCTGTTCTTGTATCGAAATTGGTTTATTTCGTGTTGAATTATGAGGCGAATAAGGCCAATTAGCCTACACTACACTTTAATACTGACTTTTTCTCAGGATGTTATAAACTAACAAATCTGAAGTTTCAAAGAATTTGACCGAAAGGTCGTTTTCATTGGTTTTGTGCAGGGTTCTTTCTCTAGAGTTTTATTTACAAGGAGAGAAAACTGCAATGTTAAGCTGGCAACATTGGTATTGAAGTAATTTTTGAATTGTTTATCTCATTTAGTGACAAAAAAAACAATGTACGTGTATTAGTTCAATTGAAAGTATAAAAACTTGTAAACCTTATCCCTAACTCACTTCTTCGAATTTCTAAAGCAAAGGTCAAAATCGGAAGACAACATGGGGAAAACGCTGGTATGGTCATATGAGGAGAAAATTTCTATCTTTCAATTTTATGTTCATTTCCAGATTTAAAACAATTTTCATAAAGGTTCAATACAATTCTTCCTTCATCTGCTTGTGTTGAGTTGGAAACCACATCTTGATATATCGCAGAAGTAGACAAAATAATTAAATGTTTGTGGCAATGGTTTACTGTAACTCTGAGTAAACTAATTTTTATGGATCGTTTCGCAGATGTGTATTACTTTTAAGTTATTTTAAGACCTCTAAATATTTTTGCATCAGTTGCGTGCATTAAATATTCAAATTAAATCTACTATTTTTGTGCATTTAATTCTCTGGTTTTAAGAAATATTTTTGCATTTTTGCAGTATTTTTGTACTAGTGTAAAATTATAGAAAAAAAAGCCCTGAAATATGTATTTTATTTAATTTAGTTGTATTGGGTTGCGTGACTGTCAAGGATACGAAATATCCCCACCCTTGAGAAATTCCTTTCTACGCTACTGACTGGAGCGACTGCTAAATATCGAAAGATAGACGCCAGACCGAACATCGAGCCTCATTTGTCCACTTCCAGTCTAATCATAAAAGGACCACATTTTCAGTTCTAACTCAGTTTTCTACACTTGCTATTGCTGTGCCGTCTATTTTAGGTCCTTTGATGCCGAAGCTATAATCCCTCTCAGTCCGTCTGTCTGTCGGTATCCGGAAATTAAATCTCAGCAACGGCAAGGGGTAGAGACGTTTTAAATTCAATTTTTCAAAATGCTTCCATTCCGTTAGACCTATCTGCGCCAAAATTAGCATACAATTATTAGTGTTGCGATTCTACTAATAATTGCGAAGATTCTGGTCTAGGCGTATTCAGATAGCCGGAATATTATGGAATGGAAATCAGGATTCTAGGATAGGAATGTTGGAACTTCGAAATTCCGGAATTTCGAAATTTCGGAATATTCTGGACCTCTGAACACGCCTAGACCGAATTCTTTGCAATTGTTAGAAAAATTGCAGCACTGCTTCGGGACGGTGACACCCACATAATTTTTATCTTGTATCCAATAATACTTATGCTAATTTTGAAGCTGATAGGTCTAACGTAAAGGAAGCAGTTTTAAAAAAATGAATTTAAAAACAGTAAGTTAGCAGCACTGATTCACTGTACCAATGAAGTCTGTTTCAATGATAATCAACCCAAGACCTATCCAAGCACACTTCAATCCCGCCTCTACACCTTGTGGTTCATGATCTACATTTTCATGTCACGGGTTGGCAACACTGACAACACGGTGTTTAGGAGCGACACTCACAATATGTTTCCATTGTATCGAATAATATTTATGCCAATTTTGGTGTATATAGGTCTAACAGTAGTAATTTCGGCCCTTTTAAAGAAAAGTTATTGAAACACGAACGGGATTTTTTCAGAAAAAAAAAAAA
>JAGDQP010055449.1:0-13139 GCA_022664845.1 Lepisma saccharinum
TTTGGACTTGTTAGAGGAAGCGTATGAAAGCTCAGACTTGTTAGAGGAAGCGTATATTGATGTACAAAATCATACATTCCAGGATTTAAAAGCAAGGAACTGATTCATTTTCGCATGTGATAAACTGTGACTTCCAAATCGATCAATCAACGTCGAAAACATTCCGTTATATGATAATGAATTTACGAATTCTTCATTGCGCAAGTGCTTACGATCTATGAGCGGTATCGCTAGTCAGTTTTTTATCAACTGGTCCTGGTTTCGATTTCTGGCGTAAGTGCTCTCAATGGCTCAGTTCGAGTTGAGATTCAATTCTATCAGACTCGTAACTGAGTAAACTCATCTCGACCGAACAAATAGATTCAATCAGAGAGTAGGTTTGGCTCCACTGAAACCATGGCCCTAGCGTCTCTGAACCGATTCGACCCATGACCTCAGCGGATCCGAAAGGAATCATTTAAAAACTCTACCCGATGGCGACAGATAAAAGCAGTCGTTCGGAATTCACGTTAAAGTATAATACCGTTCATAGGGCATCAATACCAGTGGAAAAGCATCATCGGTTTTCCTTGTCGGTATAATTCCTAAACAAATGCACTATCCGCTATCTTTCCTTTCTTCCTCTCCTGGTAGAATACTCGGAGAGGAACACCAACCATCAGATATGCGATAGGCTTAGGACATAGATGTCTCTCTTGTTTATAAATATAAGATAAAAAATTCCTTGCGGCAGACCTACAGGCTGAGGTAGATTTCGAAGTTTTTTGATTGAATTTATGGGGGTAAGTGCTAAAACAGTTATGGTAGGTCTATGTATAAAAACACTTTAAGAAAATATACTTTTATCATTTTATTTTCATTATAAATTTATAAATACGGTAACTAATTACCCTAATAGGTTAACTAATTACCGTACCAACTTTTTGTTATTAGAAATGAATGCAGTGACATTCCAATTGAAATTAACAGGACCAATAAAACCCGCCATCTTATATACCCTAAGGAAATGTGAGGGCTATCGAGAAACTAGTTTTTGATTTATAGATTAATCACCAAGAGCTTTTCAACCTTACCCCAAAAGACATGGTTTTAAAAAATTCAAATTTCCACCCCACCCTCACTCGTACCCCTACAACCCCTGAATCGTTGTTGTCACCGTAAACTTCTTAGGGAGTACTACAATTTATGCACACAAAGTTTTCCTATAAACTCCATACGGGCTGATATTTTTTTTTTTTTCAAAATTTCAACTCCCTCCCCCAACCAACTGCTTGGGCTAATTTTGTTCATTAACGAACTTAGCCGAGCTATTTAGCCTAGAAATAACATAATAAAATTTGGTTCAAATATCTTCAAAATTATGGGTTCACTCTTTGAGAAGTTGTGGTCCGCTATGCTCGTTTACTGGTTGTCCCTAATTTCCTCCCACTTCCTGTTCCTAATTGCGTTCTCTGAATGAAACATATTCCCGCCCCGAAAATCGCGTGCAATATATTTGTGCTACGTGTTTGGGTTATCTTTAACGTACCGAAAGGCCTTACGTAGTACAGTGATAGATAGTTGACCCAGCAATAGGGAGGTCTTGTGTTAAGTCCCAGCATATCACCATCCTGGCAGGGTTTTCCAGGGATTTTCTTCAGTCACATTTGGCAAATGTTGGGACGGTACCTTCAAATTGAATTGACTTGAAAATGGCTTTATTTCTTCCAGTCTTCAAATAAAACTGACCGACTCTTTTCCGTATATTTTTCCCTGGCCTGGCCGAGTCTTTCCTTTTCACTATCCCGGCCTGAGCATTGGATGATTAAAGATTTTAAACAAATTCAAAGTAATACTATTCTTTTGCAAGTAAACTGCATACTGTTTCTTCGAGTTTTGCTAAATGCATGTTATTCATTTTCTATCTTTATGCATTTCTGTATTAATTCACTACATTTTCTATCAGTCTAACATGATGGCGTCATTTACAAACTTTATTTTCTGAACTTGCCTACCATAATCATTCGATGGATCACAAACTTTCTAACGGACAGAACAACGAAAGATCAAATAGGGGACGATTTTTCGGCAGATATTACTCGTAATATCAAACGAGGCGCACCTTAAGGAACTGGTTGGTTTACCGACCAAAAAGCGACGGTAAAACAGCGAAACAGATACCGCGACGCACAAAACACCAACGTACAAAAAACAGTGACGGGTTAAAATAGCGAAAGACAAAAACTGCGATAGGCAAAAACAGCTACATACGAAAACCCCGACAGGCAAAAACTACGACGCGCAATAAACCGCGTCGCACAAAAACCGAAATAGACGAAAACAGCAACGCACACAAAACAGCGACACCAACACCGCGACGCATCGTAACAGCGACGTGCGAAAACAGCGGCAGACAAACACAGCGACGACAAAAGCCACGACGCACAAATATAGCAAGAACCAAAAACCGCGACAAGCAAAAACAGGGACAGAAAATAACTGCGACGCAAAGAAAAAGACCGACAGGCAAAAGACCAGCGACAGAGAAAAAACACAACATACAAAAATAGCTACAGTCAAAAACAGACTCAGATAAAAACCGCGACCCACAGAAACAGCGACGTACGAAAAGAGCCGCAGACGAGAACCCCGACGGCAGAACAACGCCCCAAAAATGCGTCATATAAATGCAGCGAGCAAAACAATGACTGAAAAATGAGCGAACTAAAAATCTAATGTTCTTCGAAAAGTCAGTACATGCTACAAAGATCACTAGAAAAAATTAATAAATTGTCACGCTCTGGAAGTGATATTGGTATAGCTTTACAGTTAACATATAATATAAAGTCTAGTAAGTACACTCTTTATCTCATGAGATTATGTGATGTTTACGTATATTGTATTTAGAATTTACAAATTTTGAAGACATTCAACTACAGAATACTTTAATAGTTATAAAGAAAATGTAACAATAAAATAATAATAATAACCACTTGCGTAACAGGTTGATAGGCCCTGAACTTGCCCCAACGCCATCTGTCCGCGTTTGGTGGAAAAGCGTCCACCTGAGTGACGGCTGTGTGATCAGCACTGCGTGCACCTAACAACGAACAGGCGTATCAGGGGCTTCCTATTGTAGACCGAGTGTGGCCGTCACGCCTTTAATCACGTGGGTGGAAGCCGAAAAGTTGGGTGGACTCCAGCTGAGAAATGAACCCGGGATCACGCGGACATAAGTCGAACGCTCTAACCACTAGACTGTGGAGCCCCCATAAAGAAAATGAAAAGAGTTTAATCGGAGATAATTTCGAATAGCAAATAGTATAGAGTATTTTGGGTGACTAGAAATTGTTGGCAAAGAGCAAGAAATAACAAGCATTATTTCAGGGGCTGTCCCTGAAATAATAGTGCAAACTTCAGAAGAGTACTACGACAATTACCCCCAAAAAAGGAGAGGCACTCTCAGTCTGTATTCAGCGGAATAAGACCATGTGACTCCTTTTTCATTTAGCTAACTACAATGTATACACAGTACGTGTTAATTTGTTATTAGGAACATATTACGTAGTATTACATATATTTACGTCATACTAGGACAATTATCCCCAAAATATATAGTATCTTCAAAAAATAATGGGTCACATTTTGATCGTTTTAAGTTACCCCTAAAAGTGGGCATGTCCAAAAGTTAGTTGATTTTTATACACAATAATTTGTGGTATACTGTTTAAATTTGTACCTGAAGTCATTTTCAAGGGTTTGTACAACATGTGGTAGAAGCAGGTGGTATTAGTATACGAAATTAACGTTTTCATTGATCAAGTAACTTAAATTTATAGTAATTACCATTTATTAAGTATGTTGAATGGTATTAATATGTTAAATAATCAATGATCAAACTGTTAGCAAGTTTTCCCGCATATAGTGTATATAATAGCTGATTGAATCATATAGTTTTAAGATTTAATCAAATGCTTACATCTATATTAATATGATAATTACAATATCCAGGGAAGTGTCTATTACTTTATGAATAGCCTATAGTGACTACTCATTCAATATGTATGAGGTTATAGCCTTGAATTAGAATGAATTCGATAAGACCTTTAGGAAAATATACGTTAGAGATGTGGAAATCCTCAATCACGATGACCAACAAGAAAACTCGAATCCGTGTGACTCTGAAGTATTGCTTCGAAAACCACAACGCCACGGTTTAAATTATGCTAGATTCGTATAAGTCGTTCGGAGCCAAGCTAAATGGACGTATCATATGGTAGAGAAAAGTTCCCCACTTCCTTCTCCTAAAGTTTAAAAAATACATCTGTTTTCTTTTCCTCTTTCCTCTCCAATCAATAAATTCCCATAATTAATTAACTACAGTAGTAGCGTGGATTTTTGTGACAGAAAGTCCCCATCTGGTGCGCAAAAACTTGATGTTTCCTACAGTTTCCCACATTTAAAAAGTCACCTATAGGCTTTGAAGTAGTGTACTCTTATTAAAGTCATATATTGCCTCTCAAGCAGTGCATTTTTATTAAAAAGTCACATATTGCCCTGTTCTTCCACACAGACTGTAAATTACACCCTTTGACCCATCAAAGGAACTGAAAGTGTTCGCGCGCAGGAAGTTTGGTTTTGGGGGAAGAGTTTGGGAGATGAGAGGTGTCTCTGACCAGACGTTTTAAGTGCTGCTATCTAATACCCCCCGCCATCTGTTGATATTTTCGCAGTGATAGATGTCTTCTTTATTCTTCGCAGTGTTCGTCGGTATATCAAATATAAAGAACTGAATACGCTAAAACCTTGTGCTTCCAAGAGAGATTTTACAAGACGAGGTAAGAACGGTTTTGATTTGCATGTGAACTCTTGTTGAATATTCATACAGGAGAATACATTAGTTCGAATCAGAGATAGACATACATAACTCCGACTTTATATACGAAGTTTTATACAAGATATGAAAGATTTATTTGTTCAGAGTAAATATGTATATAACTAACGTGTATCTATCGATATGACTTATCCATACAAATAATGATATCTCAATCTATTTCTATTTCTAGATATATGAATGTATCTATACATAATTGTTATGTTTACGTAATCAGTTGAAATATTAAGTCATGAGATGCTGAAATATGTGTAATTTTGTATTTCGGATGTGAAATTAATGTGCAAAGAAATGTTTGTCATGCGTTCAAACTGGTTGTAAGCAAAACCTACCCTAATACAATGCTCCTGAAGTGTAAGCAATAGATAATAGAAGAGTCGGTATATATCCGGTTCCGATGTAGAAACTACCCATAATATTGCTATGGGTAGCGCTCGAGAGACGAAATTAAGTGTACAAGAAAGTATACCCTATGTGTAAAGAGCTTTTTTAAGTCCTAATATTTACTCATTACTGATATATATTGCTGTGGATGACATGCAAAAAGTATGTGAGACTTTTTTGCGACCTGTTTTTTTAAGTACAATTTATTTATACATATCGGGGTTTTGTGGGTAAATATTGCTTTAGATATCTAAATAAAGAATACGAAAACTGTGTGAGATTGCTTCCAACCCCTATTTGTGTAGACGAAGGAGATGGTATCTCGTAAGAGAACAAAAATGTGAATAGTTGGTTTTTTTTAGATGTGTATAAGAAGTGTTCAAACCTGTTTTTAGCGGAAAAGAACTCTAATGAAAACAGGAAACGAACCGATTAAACATCAAGCTTCCACTTCTGAGGGCCGTATTTAGCTATAGGTAACATGAATGTGACATTTTAACATGTTATTCAAGTAGAAACAAATCTCTGAATTGTATGTTTATAACGATTTATTGTGGAAAGGACAAATTTAGACGAAATTTATCACTAACAAACACTTTATTTGGTTATATGGAATACGAAAGATACATTTTAGCTGGCATTTTATGTAGAAATCTAGTCTTTGAGGTGTCATCTAAAGCTGAAAATAGCCGATTAATGTCATTTGGAGACTACTTAATATTGGAAAGGGTCGCTTGCTTAGATTTTATCAGAACGAAACTGCTTGCAACGAAATGTTCTTAATATCGGACATTAAAAAATGAATTTCAAGTAGAAAGAACGCTAACTAAACACGAAATGGACTGATTCAGCCTGAACAAGGGACGTATTTCTTTATATGTAGAAGGAAATAGACATATCTACTAGCACAATCGCGTATTAAATGGGAATGCAAGGTTTAAAGATCAAAGTTGTGAATATTTTGCTGTTTGTTACCAGAAACGGGATTTTCTTGAAAGCATAGGTAGACAATATTTAATAAGAGAAAGTGCTTGAACAGTAATTTTAACAAAAAAGTTGCGTTTTTGTGTTTAGTTTACATGAAAAGCAGCCTTGCTAGAACAAAGTTTCATTAGAAAGAATGTTAAGAACGCATGACAAACATTTCTTTGCAAATTAATTTCACATCCGAAATAAAAAATTACACATATTTCAGCATCTCATGACTTAATATCTCAACTGATTTCGTAAACACAACAATTATGTATAGATTCATATATCTAAAAATAGAAATAGATATCATTATTTGTATGGATAAATCATAATGATATATATATTTAGTTATATACATATTTACTCTGAATAAAATAATCTTTCATATCTCGTATAAAACTTCGTACATAAAGTCGGAGTTGTCTGTGTCTATCTCTGATTCGAACTAATGTCCTTTCCTGTATGAATATTCAACAAGAGTTCGCATGCAAATCAAAATCGTTCTTACCTCGTCTTGTAAAATATCTCTTAGAAGCACAAGGATTTAGCGTATTCTGTTCCTTATAGGGTAGACCGGGGCTATTTGGGTCAAACATAAGAAAAAAATGCCTCTGCGCATTTAATATGCGTACCTGTACGTTGAACCTGCTTTCAGTTGTGAGTTCGTTGGCAAAGGGAAGGGTGTGTGTGTCTTTGGCTGCTGCTTTCTTATCAGTTGCTGTGAATTTGCGAATATTCTGAGGAAGTGCAATAATTCATATTTTGCTCTGATATAAAATAGTGGCTGTATGATATAAGATGATGAACCTGTGTAATTGCATATATTTGTAAAATTATTACCGTACGCGTAAAACAGAACGGCCGCATGTTGTAAACGCCATTTTTTGTGCTCTCCTCTGTCTAATGTGAAAGTAGTACGTCCCTACGTAAGCATGTGCGACACGGGGCTATTTGAGACAGGTATAAACTTATGTGATTTTAATTAATTTATGGATTTTAATTTTGTATTTATAATTTAGACTATATGATGCATGTATGTTAAACAGAACATTTCATTTTCTTTTTAGATAGTACGGACATACAAATCAAAACAAAAATACAACAAATGAAATAATGAAGACATGGATAAGGTAATCCAAAGTGTAAGAAAAAGAGGTTTGAGTTTACGTGGAGCTTCACAGCTCTGTAATGTAAATTTGAAAGTTTGCGAAGGAAAGTGCAGGTCGAAAGGTTGAGACTAACCTTGGGTGATAATGATGAAATAGTTCAAAGTGAAAAACCGAAAGCCATAGGACACCCCACAGTACTCTCAGAAGCACAAGAGGAAGAGTCCGTGTTGCGAATTTTGACTCTCGCGGGAAAAAGACTAAGCTGCATCCCTGAAACGATTCGTAAAGCTGTGCATCGATATGTAATAATAAATCAGATTCCACATCAATTGAAACACAAAGGATTAGCTGGTGAAGATTGTTTTTCAAGCTTCATGAAAAGACATCCGAACTTATCATTACGAAAGTCTGAGGTACTTTCAAGTGCTGAGGGCATTAATAAGGAAACAGTGAGTGATTTTTTCAACTGTTGAAGTCTGTTACTTCGACGATTAGTGTCAACACAAAACCAAAGTGTATATACAGCGTGGATGAAACACGGTTTCCTGTTAACAACAACCCAAGAAAGGTCATTGCCAAGAAGGGGGAAAAGACGTGGTTGCTCTGACTAGCGTCGAAAGAGGCGATAATGTCATTGTGATAGTCTCTTACAACGCAGTTGGACAATATATCCCACCATTTGTTATTTTAAAATGTCAGTGTATGAGAGAAGAATTCGTCGACAATCTACCACCGGCTTGTCATGTTTCCTTATCAGATAGTGGTTACGTCAATGAAGAGTTGGGGGGAAATGTTTATTAATGTTGTGTTTTTCACAAATTATATAGAAAAGAGCCCAGTGAAGAAAATGCGCTCCAACCCCGACGGTCCAATTTTTGCCGCCATCGGCCCGGCGTCGGGGGTGTGTGACAGTCGGGAAAAAGTTGCATTTAAAGGCGGTCTACCGGCGGCCCGACGCCGAATGTGCGCGTTAGGCAAAAGTTCGTGTTGTCAAAGTAGCCTAAAGAACGCAACTAGAACTGATCTAACTACCTTAAACTGATCCTTGTAGTGTACCAATCACACCAGTACATTTTGTGAAAATGGTTGGCAAAAGTGTGCGAAAGTTTTTTGCCTCCCTTGTCCCGACTTTGAGGTTGGGATTTGGTCGGGATTGAGGAAAATGCCGACCATGTCCTAACAAGGCGGGAATGTGACGGCAAGAATAGTCGAGAAGAAGGCGGGCCACCAACTATCTGAGACAGTCTGCAGAAAACAGTGATAGCCACGATACATTTACAATAGTCATTAATTTCTTCACTATAGAGTTTAAAAAATCAATTGCAAATGTCAGTTAGGATCGTCGGGGGTTCACTCGGCACTTGTTTTGAACCCGACTCTACACCGATGGTTGAAATGTGGGCGGCAGCATTTGTATGGGCCGAATTCTGGCCGAGGGCTGTAACTCTCTAATATTAAAATATGCTTATTACGTTATCCCTTAATTTCATTCGTCTTTTTACAGAAATCTGTAGTGAAATATATTAAAAAATACAAAGCAAGCAAATACAATGAAATTAACTACATTTTTCATGTTCTCGTTTGTATGTTGAAAACATTGAATTTTAAACTATATTTCAACGAACACTTAATTTCGTTAATAGGGCGTTAATCTATGACATAGGTTTCGCTTTATGTGTGTTTGCTAAGGCGGCATATTACACTTATTGAGAAATACAAATTTAATAGCGCAGCGATTTTCAAGATGTTAAAGAATAAAAACTGCACATAAGGAAGAAAAAAGTAAAGTATTCTTTATTTTTATTTGTACATGATGGTGAACAACGCGTAGCAACTTCATTCTAGACTGCCTTTACTACAGATACAGTAAAAGAGCAGCAATTTCACAACGTGGATAAATGGATGAGTGGATAAAACGACGAGTTACCAACGAGAAGTGCAAAACGTTCCTGTGTTCGAACCCCACAGAAGCCACTGGGATTTTTTACTTTTGGAAAATTAACACCGTAAATCATGATGAGAGCAACGAATGAAATGAAACTAACTGTGTGTATACCAATAGACAGCATTCATGTTTTGTTTTGAACAACTAAACACTTTTATTATAGCCATATGCAGACGGCGGAAAATGCATGGTACCCGACTGTGACTGACGGGAAATGGTCGGGTTTGGGCGGGAAATGATCGGGCCGATGCCGACCAAAATAAGCGCTTTTCTGGAAGGTTTTTGCTGCCTTTGGGGTTATCGGCCCGACGATCGGGAACCGAGTGCGGCCCGACCCTGACCGGTGTCGGCCGAGCGGAGGGCCAACCCTGTTTTCTCCATTGGGGGTACAATTTAAAAATATACATGAACGCTAAGGTGATTAAAGTAAACAATGTTGATACAGCGAAAGACCCAAATAGCCCCTGAGCGACCCAAATAGCCCCGTGATTATTACTAGTCTCGAATTCTGCCATTTTTATTTTAAATTCGTTTTGAGAATTTGCATGACTTAATAGGTTTTTTATTCTTTAATATGTTGTACTATAATAATGTACGTAAATTAGGGCGTAATTATTTCAACTCTAAAGTACGTCGGGTTTTGGAAAGTTTGACTTTCCTCTTACTATACTGAAATAGCCACGCTCTACCCTATTGATATCCAGACGAACAATAAAGAAGAATAAAGAAGACATCTATCATTTGCGAAAACATCAACAGATGGCGGGCAGTATTAGATAGCAGCAATTAAAACGTCTGGTCAGAGACACCACTCGTTCCCCAAACTCTTCTCCTCAAAACAAACTTCCGGCGCTCTAACATTTTCCGTTCCTTTGCCGGGTCAAAGGGAGGTAAGTTGCAGTCTTTGTGGACGAAGTTAAAGCGCACCAGATGGGGACTTCCTGTCACAAAAATACACGCCACTACTGTAGTTTATTAATTATGGGGATTTGTTAATTGGAGGGGAAAGAGGAAAAGAAAACAGATATCTTTTTTTAAACTTTAGGAAAAGGAAGTGGAGAACTTTTCTCTACCATATGTTACGTCTCCGAACAAGTAATACGAAGCATAATTGAAACAGTGGCGTTGTGGTTTTCGAAGCAATACTTGAGATGCACACGGATTCGAGTCTTCTTGTTGGTCATCGTGATTGAGGATTTCCACATCTCTAGTGCATATTTTCCTCCAGTTCTTATCGAATTAATTCTAATTCAAAGCTATAACCTCATAGATATTGAATGAGTGGTTACTATAGGCTGTGCATAAAGTAATGGGCACTTACCTGGAGATTGTAATTATCATATTAATATAGATGTAAGCATTTGATTAAATCTTTAAACAATGAAACTATATGATTCAATCAGCTAATATATACAGCAAATGCCGGAAAACTTGCTAACAGCTCGGTCATTGATTATTTAACATATTAATACCATTCAACATATTTAATAAATCGTAATTACTATAAATTTAAGCCACTCGAACAATAAAAACGTTAATTTCATAAACTAATACCACCTCCTTCTATCACATGTTGTACAAACCCTTGAAAATGACTTCAGGTAGAAATTTAAACAGTATACAACAAATTATTGTGTATAAAAATCAACTAACTTTTGGACAAGCCCGCTTTTACGGGTAATTGTAAAACGATCAAAATGTGACCCATTATTTTTTGAAGATACTGTATATTTTGGAGATAATTGTCCTAGTATGACGTAAATATATGTAATTCTACGTAATATGTTCCTAATGACAAATTAGCACATACTTTATATACCTTATAGGTACGGTAGCTAAATGAAAAAGGGGTCTCATGGTATTATTCCTCTAGCCTACAGGTTGAGAACACCCCTTTTTTGGGATAATTCTCCTAGTATTCTACTAACTTCCGGATGTGATTAATTATATCAAACAAGAGTGAAGCTCCCTGGAAGAAATTTAAAATTATACATAGTTTCCGAAATAAAAGCGCTCAAAGTCACAACAACATCGTCACAAATGTCGTCACAGGTCGACAAATAATGACGTAAGCGGTGTCAGTTTAACAAATTACACTGGAAGTACTATACGAAGGTAATGCTGAATTCTTGTAATTGCTAATGCAGGAATAACATGGAAAAGTATTATTATATTCTGTTCTCAGAAGTTCCAAGTGTAGAATAGAAACTTCAGCTGCTGTTATAGCCTATCTATCTACCTTTCCACTTTAAAAAAATAATATTCCAATTCGTAGCTGCTCCGACATCTATCATTCATTGAACAATTGTAGGTTTCTATTTTTCCTTATTTTTTTTGCCTACGTCATAATCTAATCATCTTCCGTCATAGACAGAATTCATCTAGCTTTCTTCGAAAAGTTAGTAGATGCTTAAAAAATCAATGGAAAAAATGGTTAAACGCCACAGCACGTCAAGTGATATTGACACAGATTTGCAGTTAAAATGCACTTGAAAGTCCAGTAGGTGTTTTCTTTCCCTCATTAGACTAGATTATATTTAACTTTTAAATATATTTCTTGTGTAATGTTTTCGGAATTTATACATTTGCCAAAGTATTTGAATCAATATTGTACAAAAAAATCAGTATTCATGTCAGACTATAGAATTTCCACATGGTTTCGTCAGTGGCAGGTCAACTGTAACGAACGTTTGCCTAATTACTGACTACATAACTTCAACCTTAGACCAGGGCCAGCAAGTGGAAGTAATATACACCGACTTTGCTAAGGCATTTGACACAGTAAATCACTGCATTCTTACGGAAGAACTTAGGCAAATTTCATTTTCCCCCAGGTCTGGTTAAGTTATTTGAGTCTTATTTTAATGATCGTTAACAATATGTTGTTTACAAAGGTGGAATATGCCAAGAATATCCTGTATCTTCGGGAGTGCCTCAGGGGTCGAACCTAGGACCCCTATTATTGTTATTGTTCATTAATGATCTCCCTGGATGTATCAAAACACCTAACAAACTTTTAATCGCTGACGACCTAAAAATTTACTCTACTACCAATTCATTGAACGATTGTGAAAATCTACAATTTGACATAAACGAAATAGTTGAATGGTGTAATAGTATCTCGCTTGAAATTAATGTCAACAAATGTAATGTAATGTCATTTACAAGTCGTCAGATAGCCGTGCATTCAAATATAAAATTAATAACACGCCTCTACCATACTCCAAAACTATAAAGGATCTAGGTATACTATTTGATTCCAAATTGCTTTTTGATGTTCATGTAGACAAAGTTGTTAATGAAGCGTACAGAAATCTGGGATTAGTAATAAGAATGGGAAAGGATTCCAGGAAGACAGAAACTCTCATACGTCTATTTCAAACATATGTAAGATCAAAAATTGAATACGCTACCATTATCTGGAATCCATGTACTGCACGCAGCTCAGACAAACTCGAAAAAATCCAAGCAAAATTCCAAAGATTCCTGGTATACAAAGAAACAGGCGTATATACCCGAGAACTGATAGCAAAAAAATATTAAATACAAACTTTAACATGATGAGTCTTGGGAACAGACGTACTCTTCATGAAATGATTTTTCTTTACAAAGTGTTTACAAATCGAATAGATTGCATCAATCTGCTCTCAAACTTTCAGATACATGTCCCATCAACCAAAACCAGAAATAAAAACTCAGGATTCTTTTATTATCAAAAACCGCGAACAAATATTATGCAAACGTCACCAACTTGGAGAATGAGCGCAACCTATCATGATATAAGTAAAAGAGTTGAAGAAATTGATTTTCATAACATGAATCTTAAACAAATTCATAACATTGTAAAAAAAAATAC
>JAGDQP010055450.1:0-13139 GCA_022664845.1 Lepisma saccharinum
CTGTGGGCCGCAATATCATGGTTTTCATTGGGTCCTGTGGTCACACTTCGCGGACGCATCACTGCCAACGATTATGTCGCAATTTTAGGAGACCACTTGCATCCTATGGTCCGGATGTTGTTCCCGGACAATGACGCCATATTCCAGGATGATAATGCACCCATTCACACAGCTGGAGTTGTTGCAGCGTGGTTTGAGGAACATCGGGATGAAGTTCAACACCTCCCCTGGCCCGCCCAATCCCCAGATCTCAACATAATTGAGCATCTGTGGTCCATCTTGGAAACACGACTCCGGCGACGATTTCCACCTCCATCCTCTCTCACAGAACTGGACGATGCCCTGCACGAGGAATGGTGTAATATTCCACTTGCTACCATTCACGACCTCTATGCCACCATCCCACCTCGCATCAAGCCTGTTCTGAAGGCGAAAGGTGGCCCGACACCATATTAATCTGGTAAGTTGCACTTTCGTTCAGGTGTTTCCATTATTCTGATAAGCATCTGTATCTTCTTCAATATATGTTTTCAATTGATCCATTGAATCTGCTTTGTAAAATATTACACTATCATCTGCAAGTAATGTTTTCCTTTTCAAATTCAACAAGTGTACACCATTTACATATATTAGGAATACCAAAGGTCCTAAGATTGATCCTTTGAGTACACCATATTCCATTTTTAAATCATAATTTTCTTTTCCATTCACTGACAGATATTGAGATCTATTTTATACATAACTTTTATAATAATTAGGAGGTAATCTTCTAAACCGTGTCATTTCTAATTTAGTCAGCAACATTTCATGATTGACTTTATCAAGAGCTTTTATTGAATTTATTATTGTTCAATGTTTTTTTGTATCTAAACCACAACATTTAGTGTACTAGATGTTACAGCATTTTCAACTCCTAGTACAAGAAATTATACAATTTAATGTAATACATTTCCTTCTAAGTCCATATTAATATTGATAAAATAAATTTATAGAATCAATATATTTTATCATTCTATCACTTTCCAATTATTTTAGATATACAACTCAATATCGAGATTGGTCTATAATTATCAGCATCTAAGTTATTTCCACCCTTATATGCAAAGATAAAACTCCTGAAAAAGAAATTAACTACTTCGGATAGTGTGTAACTAATGGTATATTTGCATTTAATTAAAAAATCATTGTGTCATCTATTCTTCAATATATTAATGATGTTAACTTTTGCTGAGGAAACAGGAATTAAATAGAAACTTATGTTATAAGGCACATGAATAATATATTATTTAAAATATACCATTAGTTACACACTATCTGAATTGGATAATTTGGTATTTAATGACTAATTGTTTATCAATATTTACAAAGTATTATTTAATGCCTTAGGTATTTCATCATAGTGTAGTCTAATACCATCTATTTGAATTTGTATATTTGGTACATTATTTTCAGATTTCTTGTTTGTCAATAACTCTTGAACGACTGTCCAAAATTTTCTAATATCAATTATGGATTCACTGATTTTTGTGTTATAATAATCGTTCTTTTGATTCCTTATAAGCTTTGTCACTAAATTTCTAATCCTTCTATGCTCTCCACGTTGTTTGCAAATCTCTTTAATAAGGATAAATAGTTATATCTCTTCTTTACTAAATCTAATAATTCAGAATATTTATCCACGGTCATTTTCGTTTACGTTACGTTTCGTTTTCGATTTCGTTATCTCTTACGTTAGCATTTTGGATCCTTTTGCTTTGAACTTACAATACTAATACCTAGCTCAAAGTAATTAATTAATTGATTTTATTGTTCATTGATACAATTTTCATTCAAATTAAAATTTGTATTCATAATATAATAGTTTAGAGCGTGATAATTTATTTTATAATTTATCAACTTGTGGTTTATTATAAAAGGCTACTCGTTCATGCTTACATTACACAGCAAATTATCATGATCACTAATATCAACAAAAATATTATATACCACCACTCGATCATTTAAATTTGTTACTAGTACATGATCAAGAAATGTTTTTCTCGACTGAGTGATTCTAATGGTACGTTTCACATTTACGTAAAAAGAGGCATTACTTCTACAAAAATCTTGATATCTCAATGGTTCAAGCAGATACGGTTTTAAAGTACAGGTATCTATATTAAGGTGACAAATTTCTAAGATTAAAGCATTATTACATTTCACAAACAGATTTTCCATGCATACTGAAAATAGTTACTGTAATGCGAGTGTGGATTTTACATTCCAATTAATAAACATTTGATAACAGATTTATTTGTAAAGTCAATACACTATACACCTTGTCAATACGATTCATTTCTCTACTAATTAAATCCTCGCGAATGTATAAATGAATACCGCCAGCTTGGTAAAAATTCCCACAAACATAATGTATATTGTAATTTTGAAAATTATAATAAATTTCTTCATATAAACAAGTTTCAACAACTATCATTACATCAACTTTATGTAACCTATTTAAAAGTAGTTCCATTTCACCGACTTTGCTTTTCATACTTCGTGTATTTAAATAGAGAATGGTAAGCATTTCTTTACTATTTAAGTTAGAATCATTTTTACAATTATCATCTAAATTATCGTAGTAATATTCATATTAATTCGTTCGTATTATATAATCATCCTGCATACAATCCAGATTGTAATACTTTCTCTGTTTATTGAATAAACTGCTGAAGCTTTTATACTTGTTTATAATATAGTCCATTTTACAGTAACATTTCTTTAATACTCTCACAATTGCGCGATTACTGTTGCCCAATCCACACCTGTTTATTATTCGAGCGCTCTTTTGTTTAGGTTTTCCTACTGCTTCCGCATTTTCTACAAACGAACGTCGAAAGTGAGTGAAGTGTATGAGAATTGTTACTTTTCAGCACAAGTTCTTCTCATAGCATATAAATAAAGCTTCGCATATAAATAAAAGTAGATATTAAGTTGTTACAACAGAGTCTGAACATGTACATGTAAACCAATGAAAGCAATCAGTCTCAGCACCAGAGTCATGAAATTTAATGATCGTTTACTTTAATCGCAAAATGTTTCTTCTACTGCTTTAGTATTGTAAGAAATATATACGTTAGTTAGTCCTAAATACGTGTGCTATGTATAAACTGTCCAAAGTAAGCCTTTCTGTGATAAATTCCAAAGTTTCTACATATCAGAGTAAATTCTGTAGTTGTGTCTAAATACTTTTGGACGGTAGTGTTTATCATAATTCGAAACAGAAAATGCAGTAACGACGTACGCGAAATAAAATTCGTATGCAAAATAAAAGTTGATATATTTCGTGTTTCTCTATATACAAAAATGATATATTTTGTATTATCTTACAAAATATGTAACTTGAATTTTATTAAATCTTACTGATTAATTCCAAATGCTGAGAATAAACAATTACAAAATTACGTTCATATAAAATTGATGATAATGTAAAACGTATATTATATTGATTTTCACTAAAGTAGAGTTCAGGTATTGTTTTTCTTTTCTTAGAGTAGGTGTCCATTATTTGTATATAAGTATGACTGATATCTTTGGTATTTACTGCAGTCAATAGTGAAAAAGCCAAAGAAGGGAGAAAAAGGTCAGAAACCGGAGAAAGGAGGTAAAAATCCAAAGTCAGACACAGGAAGTGATGGAGAACAAGGCGGAAAAAAGGGATCATTAAAGGGAAGACTTTCTCATCAAGATGACCTCGGCAAAAAAAAGAACAACAGGAAAAGTCAAGGAAAATTAGGATTTGCTTCCGAAAGTGAAACCACAGAGGTTGAAGACGAGGATGAAGGTAAGAATAGATTACATAACAGACGGACAATCAGCTTTTTAGGAAACATGTTTATGTTATTACAAAAGAACAATGCACAGAATTTTAAAAATTTACCTTCAATCTTACAGTAGAAAAAGGCTTTCAAAACTATACTAGGAAAGGAAGTTGCGCAGTGTGTATGTATTATGTTTAAATGCTACATTGCTCATAGAGTCCTTGACACTATTTTAACTAGTTTTCGGTAGAGTTAGGTCAATTCATCCAATTCTAATCGTGATTCTTGCTTGAAATTCTCCAAAGGCATAATATAATTCTAAAATGATACCTGAAGGTAATTGAAATGACATTTCCTTACACTTTTACGACGTTTCGCGAATATAGATAGATTCTTTGTTTGATGTTTATCTGACTTTGAATTTCTTCCATCAGCCGTTTTCTATTAATATGAGTGTATGTATGTAAAGCGTCAACGAAACAAACTTTGGGTACTAAAAATTTATTTATATTGTACACAAGTGCCAAAAGTCATGGGATAGAGGGAGGAACTATTTAACGCCGCATTAACATCTCGACAAACCGATCGAACGGCGCGAAGCAGTTGCAGTGTGGTAGTTGGACTTCTGTGAGTACAATGAAATGTTGTGCACCGTGGCGATGAAAACCTGACAGGATCATAGTTGGTGTAAAACGTATGGGGCATGTGATTTCAGAAGTCCTCCGGCCGTTTAACTTTACTTACTTCGCAGTGTTCAGAATGGATCGTGAGTACTGCATTGGAGGCACTACAGCAAATCAGGAACAACGCAGTGGCCGAACACGGGTGCTGAATGAACGCGACCAGCTTAGTCTGGGCAGACTCGTCCAGGAAAATAAACAAGCAACAATGCGTGATTTGACAACAGGAATAAATGCAGGATGTCCCACGAACGTGTCTCAGAGGTCAGTGCAGCGCATTTTGGTTTCCATGGGTTATCGTTGCCGAAGACCGACACATTTACCGCTGCTAGTCATTGCACATCAGCGACGGCAACTCATATGGGCTCGGAAACACGTGGATTGGGCCTTAGAGGACTGGCAACGTGTAGCATGGTCAGATGAATCACTTTTCCAATTGCTACCGCGGATGGTAGGAGACTGGGTGTGGCGCAGGTCCCATGAGGACATGGACCCAAGTTCTCAACAAGACATTGTGCAAGCTGGTAGTGGCTTCGTCATGGTGTGGGGCGTGTTTACCTGGCATGATTTGGGTTCTCTGGTTCTCTTGAAGCGAACATTGACCTGTAAGTGCTATGTTTAATTGATAGATAACCATCTCC
This sequence comes from Lepisma saccharinum, assembly GCA_022664845.1. Taxonomy (NCBI): domain Eukaryota; kingdom Metazoa; phylum Arthropoda; class Insecta; order Zygentoma; family Lepismatidae; genus Lepisma; species Lepisma saccharinum. The sequence continues at coordinate 5,122 of JAGDQP010055450.1, forward strand.
AACCCTTTATGTACTTCGTGTACTCTGCGAACAATGGGAATTTCCAGGATTACAATGCGCCATGTCGCAATGGTGCGCGACTGGTTTGGGAAACATTCTGGCAACTTCCAACGCATGATTTGACCCCCTAGATCGCCGGACATATTGAGCACATGTGGGATATCATCGAACAGGCTATTCGTGCCCAGGATCCTGTAACAACTACCGGATTGTGGGCTGCAATCGCCACTGCATACTTGCACATCTGTCCAGCGGACTACCAGCGACTTGTCGCGTCCCTGCCACGTCGAGTTGGTGCTCTTCACCGTGCTCGATGGTGTCCAACACGTTATTAGGTAGGTATCCCAAGACTTTTGGCTCTTCAGTTATGTGTCGTATCAAATTGATGTTTTATCTCTTGTATCATTTTCAGATACTTTATGATTATGTTAATGGTAATTTTGAATCGATATGGGAAATACAAGAATTTAAATCCCATATAGATATAAAGAAAGGTGCCCCGGAATAGAGGTAACTTTGGGTACAATGCTTTCTACATTATGGCTGGTGTGTTCTATTTTTATAGGTGCCATTTGATACATGCAAATTAAGAGTAAATCTTTCCCTTTCATTACGGCTAAAGCATGAAAATCGGTTAATATATACAAACATTTGCTATTAACTTTAAGATATAAGAAAAGGTTCAGCATGCCCTGTGCGATACGCATGCTCCGTGAACGGCGCATGGAGGATGTGAAGCTAGTACTTCAAATATTATCGACTTACGGCAAACTGCGTTGGTGTTATCAACCTCACGCTCGTACACCTTTACCTCTCAAGGTGCCCAGGAATACTGATACTCTGGTACTCAATTGGATAGGAGGCTAAGTGCACCTCAGAGCACCAGGCATGGGAACACTGCGAGAAAAGTCTCTAGTACCCTGGTCAGGATTTAAATCCGGGTCACCCGATTCGCAGTCAGAGGCACTACCACTTGCACTACGGCGACTCCTTAAGATATTGTAAATAAAAAAGTCCCTGACAGAAAATTTGCTGTATTTGAAAAGCTGACATGTCTTCAAATGCTAAATAAGAAGTTTACATTATTTAGAAGAGCTTCTCCGGTTCTTAAGAAAGAAAAACAATACAGAGTATTTGGAATATATTATAATAGCTTCGCAATAACAATTCTCTCCTGTTTTGTTTATGGTACACTAACTTAAAGCAACAAAGTAAACGAATAATACCCTTTATATGTTCAAATTAAGAAAATAGAACGTATATGAAAAACTTTAAAACTACAATACTGTACATTGGGAGTGAAACAGAAGTTCAATACAAATTTAGCTTAACGTTTGTCTCTGAGGTATATGAAAATTGAGATACAAGTAATCCAAAGAACTACCTTTACATTTCAACCAATTTACACAGAAGTATACGGATACGGTAAAACATTTGAGAAAAACTTCATGAAAGGTTCACACAAGTAACATATTAAATATAGCGGTATGCCTGGATGAGGTAAATGCACCAGTAATGGACACTTTAATAACACTTTTCACTGTTATAATTTTTAACTCAAATACAATTTAAATGTGTTGCATTGATCAAATGAGAATGTTACACGTTCTCAGTGTTTTCTTCTAGTGATTTCTACCCATTACTTTCATCAGCATATTCTCTTTGAGAGGAAACCACGTTTTTTGTCTAACATTGTTTTGTACCAGTGATAGACACGGAAAACTGTATGTTCCAGTAATGGACACTGAGTAATGGACATACTGTATAACTCAATTTCATTGCTGAAGTTTGGAATGTAAGTAGTAAACACGATTATATGCTTAATACTGTTCTTCGGTTATCTTCTTGTTTCATGGAATTCCACTGAGTGATCATTCCGAACGTCCTAGGTTCGAAAACAACTATCGAGCATCGTTTCTGAGGTTTTAAAGTTTTTTTTCTTCAGTCATAACAGGCAAATGCCTTAATGACACCTTCAACTTAGACCTGTCCGACACCTTCCCGCTTCCTTTTCCCTGCCCTATCCCGGCCTGAGCCATAGAATCCTTGTGGCCATAAAAATGCGAATTCTAACTTGCCATGAATAGTGTCCAATATTAAAACAATTTTTCGTTAATGGGCATCCCCGCGTCCATCGTTCAAAACATGGGACCAAAAATTTTCTGACAAACTTACGGTCATGAAGAGTAAATAATTTTTCCCAAGTTGAAATAGAACAACTAACAGAATTATGATTTCGCCCTCGGAGTTACGAAGAGTTTAGGGCGTCCATTTTCTGCGCGCGTGCTCATGAGTTCGATTTCCCTGAGAACTATTGAACGGAGTGGTTCAGAGCCCACTTTACCAAAACTGTAAGTCTCATCCTTAGAAGCTCACCAGCTAGCTTAGGACGTTAATAACAACTCAATAAATCAAGGATTTTGATTTGAACCTAGAAATGAATAGGGCGTGTTCAGAACTGGACAAAAACTTACTTTGCAGTACTAGTATTGGACACCCCCTGCTTTGCATAACAGATCTAAGTTATTATTGGTTTGGTTATTTAAATGCTCGAAACCAAGACGTAAGGGATAACAGTGCAGAACAACAAAAGTAATCGTTATTGTAATTTTATGAATAAAAAGGGTAAGTTCTCGCCTTAATCACTTGGTTAACAGAATGCATGAAAGAGTAGGTGCAACCATGAACCTAACGTCATCATTTCAAATATATCAGATGAAACCAATGACGAACGAATAATATTCTGTCGCATCAGAACATACTATATTAAATTTTCCAACGTAGGTAAAATGATTACCGCCCTTAGGAAAATAGTATTTTATAACTTTTCTCTTCAAGTTTTCCATTACTGGTACACTGCCCATTACTGTTGCGTTTACTTTATTTAAAAGTTATGGCAGTGCAAAATACCTATACTCAATTGACTTTGAAATATGGTATACGGTAATGCTATGGTTAAGCACAAATGCAAATACTATTGTAATGATATCATGCGAAAAATGCAAGTTAATGCCGATATTACAAAACAAAAGATGATATTAGCATAGTATCATAATCTTATGATATTACCATAGTAACACTTTTGACTTTTACCATTACCACATATAAATATTTTCAAAGTTTGCGCTAAACCAAATGTACCATCTTTGATATTATTAGCAGGTGGTGGCAAAGTCATTACAAGGTCTTTGGCACAAATTTCACTATCAAGTTCTTCCTCTGGCCAATAAAATGTTGTCATCATTGCTGAAATTTTTTTCTTAAATCGGGGGAACTTCACTCGGACATCTTCAAGGAGACCCTCATGGGATTCATGATTTGCTGTTACAATCCAAACCATTTTTTTTTAGAGAAAGACACACAAAAAGCCATTAACTTTTTTTATTTTACAGGAGTAGGAGTTGCCAACCCCATTTCAAGTGCAAGTTCTTCATCAGATTTTTCTGGCATTGGTTCTTTCGCGTAAACCCTGATCTAGTATCAAGGACATATGCTCCACTTCTTCCTTCTCAAAGCTATACAAGTAGCTACTTCTAATCTCACAAGAGCACATTATACAAAAATACGCACAAAAAGTCCCGACAAAATATAGTAATGCACAAAGTGACCCCAAATTATCAAAAAGAAAGCTTCTAGTAAAATGATTATAAAGTGGCCAAATAATGCTTTATAAGGTCCGACTCTACTAACATAGAAGTTTGTATAAAGTATTAGCGTGGCCAGATTCAAGCTTGTTGTGTCAAAGTTACTTTTCTTTACTTTAGTAAATGTGCTGCAAGCTTTGAAGTGCAAACATGATACTTCTTAACTTAATGAAAAGTGACTGCAACGTACCGACCGGGACATTCCACACTTGTATCCTTGCAGCAAGTTTACCAGAACATACTTGCAGCAAATGTTCAAAGTGTCAACTAATAGTTCCGTTTTAAATTTGTTTCAAGTTTAAAGTAGCTTGCAAAGTGACACGTCAAGCTGTTGGTAAATTTGCACACTTGTCGTGTCCAGCTGGTTGCAAGCCTACTATAAATATCCAATGCTTTTAGTTTATTCCCGTAAGTTCTACTGCACATTAGAAATAAATTATTTATTTGGTTATTCATAAGCATATAAATAAACATCAAATACCAATATGAAGTAAAATTCACAGCCTACTTTGGCACCAAAACTAAGACTTGCATCATTCACGAACCAGCCAGTTAAACTTGTCAAAGATATACGGTCTAAAATGTAGCTGAAATGTACATATAAAGGATTTTTCTGAAAACGTATAATAACATATCGATTTTTAGATACAGTCAACATACAACAATGTTCTCGTGAAACCTAACAGCAAATACATTTTGATAATAGGAACAAGGTAATTTTCGTACACTGGAATATTCCCAGAATAGTCCACCAAATCGTTAACAAGTTTATTATCTTTCTTTTTCACTCCAGCAAAATTGTCGATGCTTCTTAGTTTTTCTGATTCATACAGCTATCGATCCAATAAGTGTACAACATTTCAATTAAAGAATTTACTAGTATATCGAGAAACTACGAATTTGCTACAAACCTTCGGCAAATTTCAGGAGTAGTTGAAGAATTCTGAGCCTGGGCCAAAGTTGTCAAAAGACATTAAAACGTATTTCTTTAAAAAAATATTTAAGTAACTTCTAGTGTCACGTGCCGTATCATTCTGAAGGAAGTGGGAGTTGAGTTGAGATTCCTTCTGGTTTTCGTGGGGACACTTGTATATTTGCTGGTTGGTACTTGCGCATACGTTTCCTAATTAAAACAGAAGATTTGATCCAGTCACATATTCACACACACACACATTTATTATGTAAGAGCACAGAATTAGTTAATTTTGATTTCCCAAAAGATAATGAATTTTCATTGTTACATTTAAATGTTCAAAATCTTACATCAAAATATGAAGAACTTGTGGCATTTTTGAATGGCCTCAATAATGAATTCTCAATTGGTGAAAGATTTAGTATGATTGGTTTCATTTAGTAAGCTTATATTGGAAAGTAGGACTCTCTCTTTCCGCTGTTCTAGTGGCTACCGTCGCTGATTGCTGCTCGTGGAGCGATGCCACAACTCATTAACTAGCGGAGCTGGGGTGAGAGGCGTTGGGTAATTATGGACCAGATGTGTTCAACCTGCAAGAGATCAGGTGAACCCACGGGCCAAGGAAGCAGGGGAACATTGTGTCCAGCCAGAATGGTTAGGACATTATCAGGACCATAAACACTATTCACATTTGCAGCCGCCTGGCTTGCGTTTTCGCCTTTATCGAAGAAAAACTGTAAAATATAGCGTATTTTCTCTTTGCTAGTGTCCATTTTGACGCGCGCTCACACAACACTCTTTAAAGATCTGACAACGTTGCCCAGCTTTCTGCTGGAAAGTGGCTGCATGAGATGAAGGGTTGCAAGTGGTAGTGAATTTATGCAGTTGACACCAATAGTTATACGAGCTGAATTCTTCACCTGAAGACAATTCTCGCTTTGGGAAAAATATCTTGGGAGAGCCGGGAATCGAACCCGAGACCCCTGGCGTGCCTTAAGTGGCTGCAAACTGGAGCGAGTTTGTCAAACAAGCTCTGGGATCTTGAGAACTTGTGGTCCCTGGCGAGCCTTAAGTGGCTGCAAACTGGAGCGAGTTTGTGAAACAAGCTCTGGGTTTGCTTTCTGCTAACCCGCGTCGTATTCTAAGCGACAATCCCCTTTCGTTACTAAACCACTGAATCGATGGAAATATATTTCTCTTGTAAGTACAATGATTATACAGAGTGATTCAGAACACAGTTCGGGAGGTGATTCCTTACATGGAAACCGGTAAAAAAAAAAGTCACTACCTCTTTCCATCCAAATACCGCAACTGGGGGAAATTAGGAAATAAAATTGATTAAAAATTCAAAATTTTCATTGTCGCTGTGTATTATCACAGACAGCAATTTTCAGGAAAATACCTACGACGCTAAAAGTGTTATTCAATAAGAAAATGAAGTTTCACATTTAATGAAACATCTGTTTCATTAGCCCCGGGACAAAGCGTTTTGCTACTCAGTGGTTAGTGTTGTCGGTATTACTCTGTTCCAGTTTGCCTCATGACTTCAGTTATATTTGATCTACTGACATATGTAAGGTCTATGCTCAAACAAACGTCTATATGACATTTTGGTGAAAATGGAGTTATTTACGAAACAAAGGGCTCTGATGTGTCTGTACTTGGTTTTAGCATATTGCAATCAATAGCCTCGGTATTCAGATATTTCTGGATGGAAATGCATCATCAGTATATGTATGACTGCAAAAACTAAGTGCACGCTTAAAAAGTAGGGATAAGAAAAAATAGCGTAGCAGCTACTTTCAAATTCCTAGTTTGGCTAAATTGCTATCACTGCTACAAAGATTGATGAAAAGCAACAGTTACTTCCTTAATTACGAGTTTTCTCTTTAACTTCGCGAAGGGTATAAACAACAGTACCCAGATGAAAATAAGCAGGTGCAAGCTGTTACTTCATTTTCTACTTCTAGGAATAATTCGGGAAAAGAAATATCGGTCGCATGATGCCACATGTTTTCACTCGTGGACGTGTCATGGTAAGTCAACATTAGGCCAAATTTCTATTCGTGTACATGTTAGTGAGGACTATCTTAAAATGGCGAAATCACTGGACCTTTCTTTGCTATTCCGAACTTTGAAAACAGGAAACGAAACAAAGAGAATACGTACGCGTACTACTATATTTGTAGCACAATGAAGTACAATGGAGAACTTAAACATATAAAAACATCTAAAAGACCCGAAATGAGTTATAAGCTGCCACAATTATTTTGAAATGTTTCTGTTATCAGTGTTTACAGCATTACCAGATACTGAGAACTAAAATTATTTTCATTGGATTTGTGGGGTAAACCTCGAAACTCTGTGTTGATAAACTTCAAAATGTACTAATGTTGTTCAGCATAAGTTTATGAAAAGCATCATTATACATGTTGAAAAAACATGTACATTTTTGAAGCACATTGCAGCAAAAGCACGAAACAATACTGCAATAGTATATAATATGGACTATATGTTTTTGTTTTTTTTTACAAAAATATATATAATTGATGGAAATATTTACAAAATAACCTCCTGACGTTAAAATTCTTGCCAGTATGAAAGAATATATTTAAAGAAATGTTTTCTATCATTTTCAGAAAAGAAACTGTTTTTAAGATAAGGATAAAATTTTGAAAGTCTATCAAAAATATTTCATGCTGTGTAAGTATATCTGATTGAATATAAAAATTAACGTAATTACAGTGTCTGGGAACCTATAAACACTCTTACCAGCAATACTGCAAATTGATTAAGACAGCATTATCGAGCTGTACGTACCTATACTGGAGTGGCTGCTTAGTGCCAAAAGGTAGACACCAGAGCAAACATTTAAACCCGTTTGTCCACTTTCATTCTAATGCAATGTAGACCAAATTTTCAGATCTAACTCAGTTATATACGCTGTTCACTAACATGATACCAAGCGGGCGCTCTTCAGCTGGCTTTACGCGAGACCGAGAAGTACGAGCTAGACATATTAGCGATACAAGAAGTTCGGTGGGATGGTCAAGATAGCATTCCACAGGGAAATTGCACTTTCTACTACGGGGGAATACAGTCTCACGATTTCGGAACAGGATTCCTAATTAAGAACAGTATCCATCAGGCGGTTCAGAATATAGAGTTCGTAAACGAAAGACTATCGTACGTTCCGATACGTACTCGATGGGGCAACATGGTTTTATTAAACGTCTATGCTCCGACTGAGGTAGCTACTGATAACGAATAAGATATCCGAACAAAAACACCAGAGGTGCAAAAAGTGGAGCCAAGTTCTTTAGCCCTAAAAAGGTGTGAAATGGGAGACGGATGAGCCAAGTTCCTTGGTGACAGCATGTAACAGGAACAAAGGAACTTGGCGCGAGCTGGCAACAGCCTTAGGGTTGGTGGCGGTGGACGTAGTGGGTTTTAGGATCCCC
>JAGDQP010055451.1:0-13139 GCA_022664845.1 Lepisma saccharinum
TCCATGGATGCTTCTGATGTTAATATTCAAGTACAATGTAGTTTTGTATATTTTCGGTTCACTAGTTGTAATGGTGGTGTCTTTCAAACTCATCTTTACCTTTCTTAAAATATACCAGGATTGGTACTTAACAGCTCTAAGTACTTTCGGAATTCTTACTGGGATTTCCATTACTCAGCCAAGTCAACGCTTAGTAAGAACTTTGTAGATAACATGGGTATACTTCAGCCTCGTTATTTCCTCTCTTTATTCACAATCCATAGTGAGTGTTTTAACTATTCCACGGTATTATCGCGATATAAACACGTTTAAGGAATTAGTGGATTCAAACCTGCCACTCAAGGGATGGGCATATAACCAACGTACTTTCGAAGATAAATCTAATCCACTGATGTGGTCGCTATACGAGAGATACAAGGTCGCTCTCAACTACTCCGAAATGTTAAGAAATTTAAAAGAGGGCGATCAGGTTGCTGATATTCATGCCAAAAATTCACTTGATTATTGCGTTACTAAGGCACGCACGTGTCCAATATGTAGTGATCCATTTCACTACATGGGTGAATCATTTGGAATGCAAATTCAGGCTATTGCTTTACCAAAAGGATCTCCATATATTTGGCGTATCAATGAACTTGTAACAAGGATGCGAGAGTCTGGATTGTTCGATAAGTGGAATTTAGATCTGTTATATGAATTGGAGTTGAATACTACATGTTTTTCGGAATGCCCTGTAAACAAGATCTTATCGGTATGGGATCTACAAATATGTTTCTATATTTTACTAGTAGGTATTTTTGTTGGTGTTGTTTTATTTTGTATAGAAATTTCTTACCTTAACAGATTGCGCGTAGCTTAATTGTCCTTGTAAAGGAAAGCAAAGTATGAGGAAATTATGACGCGCACTGTGAAAGTGTGTCGATGTCTACAATTTGCTTGTAGCTGTTTTCAGAGTGTTTACTTATTGTTAGGTAACCACGTACTTCAATGATAACAATCATAAATTTTCAAAATTTTGGAGTACTCCATCTTTCGGAAGAAATTAAGAGTTTAAATATGTAAAGTGTATTTGTACTAATTTAGCTTCGGAAACATACAAGCCTATGCTAATTGTAGTTTGTATTGGCTGGGAGGAATTACACTAGAATATGATGTACGGAAAGCTAAGTATTATCTTCCACGTAACTGACTTATCCTGAGCGGATAATCTGTATTCTTTTATCCTTAATCATCGTAATAGATTCAGCATAATAGTGAATCTCCAACTTCTGTAGTTATAGAAATTACACCAAGGGACAGAATGCACTTACGAATAGATATTTTGCATATAAGGTGAGATGTATAAGATTTATATAAGTGATAAACACTCTAATAATGAAATATTGCACCTTTGAACCATTAATTAACTTCACTGTGACTGTAATAGTGAACTCTGTATGTACGTAGTTAGAATCTCCGTTCTCCTTACATATTTGAATCACACTAACTTAACGACTTATAACAAACGATACTAAGTTTAATAAAAAATATTGTTAGAGTAAATCAAAATACTAGTATATTTGCTTTGTTATCTAAACGCAATTCCAGAACACATTTTTATTATTGCCCTTGTGAAGCATAAGTCACACGTAAATTCCAGTTTTTTCATCTCCACAAATAAGTGGGTGTGGAAATTAATGTTTCAAAGACAGTATTTTAATACAATATATAGAATATAATGCCATTTATATAGTTGTTTAAACAGGAAGGATGGACAAGCACTCAAAGCTAAGAAGATGTTTTTAAAAGTAATAGACTTACTGAAGTTAATTCACATCCGCAGCTGTTTATAAAGCAATCGAACTGTGTTTAGTTGGGTGCAATCGTTAATAGAGATACAAAGTTATATTTAGTCAATTTCCATGGGTATATTACAGGAGATGATCTCGAGTTTAACTTCGAAATAGAATTAAACTTCAATTTGTATCTGCACAGTCTCTAAAAGTGTTAAAATAATTGCTCACTTAAAGAACTTACACATGAGTAGTTATGAGCTTGCACCTCGCTTGAGCTTCTACATTTTTGGTGTGTGTCAAACATTATGACCTGAATAAGTGTTAGGACCTGAATAAACCAGTAATGGGTACAATTTCTCGTCTCTATGGCATGTATCCATTAGCGACTAACAACACTAAATTGATTAAAATTAATTCGGCAGGCTAAACCCCGATTGAAGTATTTAGTTCAAGTTAGTTTGTAATAAGAATTGTTAACAACAAATTTACGTTTTTGATAAGAAGCATTAAAAGACAAAAAGTTGAACGTGATTTTCCATACTAAGCGAAATACATTTTAGATACAGATGTATTCAAAGTACTCACACCAGAATTTTTCAAAATTTCTTTTGTGATTTTTTTTTATTAATTAAGTTTCTGATACAGCTACTTCTGGTGCTAAGGCTTGTCGGTTCGATCCATGCTCATGACATATGTGTTTTATTCTAGATAAACACTGTGCGTATGGGCTTTCTCTGGGTTATATCGTTTCTTCCCACTTTCTTCATTTCACTAATTCATATCATCAAACGTCCGTCCTAAACCAAAGTTGCCTAAAGCCTTAAAAATTAAATGCAAAACCCTAAACCTGTCAGGTCCTTTTCAACAACTCCGTATTCTCCATCTGTATGTTTTGCCCTTATCTTTCGTCGTTTGATCTTAGTATCTACAAGTTATCAGAATTTGATTAACCGTACATTGTTGGATTCACAATGATCTAAAACTGGATAAAACTATGACTTTGATCCTAGAACCTGCAGCTTGTTTTCAGTGGCTTAGTGTTTGTCAGTTTTCCTTCTAGAGCTCTGTAACTATAAGTCTGAGAAAAATCCATACACCATTGGATTCCTCATTACCTTCAACGGTGGGAAATCTATGACTTTGATTCTAAACCTGACAAGTCCTTTTCAATTCATTAGTATTCTGCATGTGTGTGTTGTCCTGTCCTCCATCTAGATCTGAGCAACTGCAACTCGAGCAGACAAATGCCATATACTCTTTTATTCCTTATAGTCTGAAAGGACAGGGGAGAAAACTATTACTTTACCGCTTCATTTTAGATAATTCTTGAAGTAACCTTTGATTTTAAACGGCGTCGCCTTGGTTTTGTCTATAATGAAAGCATTACTTAGTTTTTATTATAATTATTTTTACGTAATAATAATCATGCTTTCGGTAACTGTAATGAAAACTTTTATTTACTCTTGTTTTCATATTGCTTTAGTTCTTTGAATAAGCATAGAAGCGAATTATGTAAATTACTATAGTTTAAATAAATGAAGCAAAAAGAATGTAAATAAAAAACAAAAAAGCTATATAACACTAGCACGCACTTTACATGTAAAAGCATATTCTAAGACATACCATTTGGACGGGTAATACAGAACAAGTACAAAACATTGTCTTCCTAAGCAACTTATGTCACGACATACAAATGCTCTTCCGTTACTCCACGAAGGCTCTGCGCAAAGTTGCACACAGGAACGCTTCTACTACCCTCTGTATGTCAGTCCTTACTCATTAATTACTATTCATGCCCATCCTATCCGACGGTAGTATAACAGGAAACAACTTTGGCTTTCTTCCCTCCTTTTATATGCACATTCAGTGTGAAGCGTTTTCCTGCCAACCAGCTCCAATGCGGAGAAGTATTGCAACCAGCCCAGCCGATATAGTAGCGGTAGTAGAATGGAGGTTAAGAGATGGCGTCACGTATCAACTAGTCAAGTATAGTGAATTAGCGTGTGTGATGCTTCTTGAACTGAAAAATATTTAAAGGACGGTGATACCAAAATGTGTGTGAACTGTCGCTAATAAGAGAAATAGTTTGGATGAGTGTTATAGTAGATATATGTAAGTTAAAGTGGATGTTTTGTAGTAGTTTAATAAGCGCCACACCATTTAGGGGAAAGCAGTGGTTGTCACAGCTCAACCTAAAGGTGCTTTCTGTTCCGCTTCTCACCCTACGCGACAGTGTACAAATATGCAACTCTCACCTAAATGCTCTACCTGCAATTAACCTCTTACAGCTACCGTTGTGAAGCTTGCCCCCCTCTTGAATCAACTAAGCCCGACCTAGTAGTAACACTTCGTGTCACTGAACAACCACCAAATCCTGACTTCATCCATGACAAACATCCCATATTGCAGCATCCTATCACCGTAGAACAGCTCTTATGCTTTGTCACTCTCAAACCGCAAAATGTCCAACCATCCCAACGACCACACATCCTTCAACAAATCGAAACTGCAGCCTAACAAGTATTCCATGTCACATTTCAAAGCTACCTATTCTGGCCCTTTCGTTCATTTCGTCACAGCACCACCGATCAACCCTACATAACTAGCCATCAATCACAAACTTACATTTCATTATGGATTTAGTGATAATATTTGTTAACATCAATTCACTCTTAACGAATAAATTGCTTTTCGAATCAATTCTACTCGAGAAAAAGCCACAAGCTTCCATCTTAAACGAAACTCATTACACTACAAACACCAGATGCAAAATCACAGGTTATAACTTCACCCATGAAACGAGCAGTATACCAGCACTGAGAGCAAATGAAGGCGTAGCAATCGAATTTAAGCCTTCAAACCTCATCGTCCTCACCACATATCTCACATGCAGCTACCTGAATATCTTATTTTAACCGCGTATTTCAAAAGCCTAAATGTTACCTCAGTCACTATCTACGTCAGACCAGGTAATTCCATTCCACATCAATTCTTTCAGTACATTTCAGATAACTTCCGGACCTATGTTATTATGGCGGACATCAACATCCACAGTCGTTCAGATAGGCAAACGCTTCACTACCAACATTACAAACCACTCCACTGGCATCCTGCAAAAACCTACAACTCATCTCCCAAACAACTCATTACATAGTTATTCTTTCATCCAACCTCGTCAATCGTTCCACCATAGACGTCCTGGATACTATAGACAGCGACCATGTTCTTGTTAACTTAACCTCACACCGAGTTCTCCCCAAACAACCTGCGGAACCTTCAATCCGTACCTCTACACGATTTGACCTAGTAAACTGGGACTAATACCGAGAATTCATCACCGATCACTTAAAAGACACACAAGCACCAACGAATGAGGAGGAACTATATTAAGCTTTGCAGGACATAACAGAATCAGTTCAAGCCGCATCAGATATATTCCGACAACTAAAACATCCCTGCATCTACCGAAATTGCCATCGCAATACCTCACTCCATTTCAACGCTCTCGTCAACACTACATAGACTATATACGCACTAGGAATCCGATCTCATTGCAACAGCACCGTCAGCTTCAAAGAACAATTAACAATTATCTCGCAGCTTACAAACTCCGTCAGTGGGTAAAAACGTGCAATAAACTACGAGATACTGACCATCCATAACAATTCTGGAAAAGGTTATATGTATTGATAGGACAACAAACAAAAACAACTTATCCACTTCTACAGTTAAACCAAGCACTTTGCCAACACATTTGCGGTATACTTACAGAAGATATTTACACTACCATTTATACACATGTAGAGAAACCACCCTGCAATTCGCTTCAATCTAGAGCCACAAGTACTGCAACCTAGCGTCGACCATCATATCAACGAAACGCAGCCTCTCACTGAACCAATCACCGTAGAAGATGTCATCTCCATTACCACATGTAACAAAAAATACAGCTTCAGGCATGGTAGGAATTACGTACAGAAATATTAAAGAAGGACCACATTGACTTTTTTCCTACTGCTACCTGCCATAAATAATTTCTTTCTACGCAACGGATATACACCAGCGCAATGGAAAATTTCCAAAATATTAATGTTCCTTAAACCCAACGAACTACCTGAATCCGTTTCCTCATATCGCCAAAACTCAGTAAAATCCTGGAACGTGTCATTGTTAAACGCTTTCAGTCTCACCTACATGACCTTCTTCCCGACCATCAGGGCGGATTCAGGTCAGGATACACTATCCAGGATCAACACCTAAGACTCACCAACCACATTACTAATCATTTTAATATCTGTAAACCTTCCACACTTGTGCTCTTTGACCTAGAAAAAGTTTTTGATAAAGTCTGGCATCATGGCTTACTACATAAATTACGACAACTTCATCTCCCACTTGCATACCTTCGATATATCTACAATTCTCTCACAGGCGGACTCGCCTATGTCCATATCAATAACATTAGATCTTTCCTCATTTTCACCATACTGGTGCTCCACAAGGTTCAACTCTGTCACCTCATACTATTCTGTCACCTCTTCCTATAACAGTACGCATTCTTAGCAGCAGCCCAAACTATTCTACAGTTAAAAAGAACCATGCAGACTGCTATAGACGCCTTTAGTAACTAGCGCCCCAAATGGCAACTAAAATCAACGAAAACAAAACCCAAGCAATAGTTTTCCTGCCTCCAATACAACGCGTCCGTGTACAACGCAACCCATCACGTCTACCAATTCATGTACAAAGGACACCAATCTGGCCATCGCATACTGCAAAATACTTAGGACTGGCATACGATTATCACCTCACCTGGACACCGCACCTAAAATATCTCACCACTAAGGTCTACAACCGTCTCAATCTTCTGAAACGATTAACTGGCACAACCTGGGGCATAGACTCCAAAACCATTCTAAATACTTTGATATGGGACGTTTGCATCAACGACAATACGTACTTTGTATTGTATAAATACGTATTTGGATGGATTGTTGCAAATGTACGGCAGAAAAGAATTTTGTTTTATAAAGTAAATGGAATCTTTAAATATTTTATATGTTTACATTGTTGGAATATAAAATGGGAATAAAGATCTTAATATTTGAAAGTTTAAATCTATTGTTGATGAGATATAAAATTGAGCTGAATAAAATAAACAGTTTTTATAATGGACATATGCGAAAGAATAAACATATGAGAATAAATGTATGACGTCAAGTATGTTAGCAGATATGACTGAACTATGAGAATTGGTAACTTATTGTTTAACTTGTTTTATTGAACTGGAAGAATGTGGCGGATATTTTGCTAACTTTAAGCTATAGATGATAGCTGTACACTGATTGGTTAGGTGTACAGCCAGCGAGATTATTTATATTCTATATAGATTATTGCTAAATAATAAAATATGTATCAATTTGAAGTAAGAAATGTTCAAAGTGGAAATATAATGTAAGAAAGTAAATTGCTATCTCAAAGTTGCTGACAATTTTAAGGGAATTTTATTGAAAGTGTCTAAGTAGGTTAAGTATCTAAGCCTATATTAATAAATGAAAATTCTGAACCTTATTATCAGGAATTTGTTCGATTGCGTAGGGAAGTTAAGAATGAGATTCGGCAAGATGGCGGCTTAATACATGGAAGACCTTTATATCAAATTCTGAAAATAATATCAACAATGATCCTGGTCAATTGTGAAAATTTATTAAAAACAAAATGTCTTCCCCCAAATGCATTGAAATTTGAAGGTCAGGATTTGTGTAACAACAAATAAATAGCAAATACGTTTGCACAGTATTTCCAATCAGTGGTTGTATCCCCTTCTCAACCGTTCAGTAATGTTGATATGATTTAAGATGAAATCGGAATATTGTCTGTTGACCAAATACATCTGAATGAAATATAAAAGGCTATCAAGAATCTAAAATTACAAACGTCAGTTTTATCTGATGGCATACCCTCTTATGGATGCATTTATATAATGTATTTAAATATCCACTATTGATTGCGTTCAACTTGCGACTAAAAGCGTGCATTTTCACTGACAAATGGAAATTTGCTTTAGTTTGTCCTGTACCAAAAACACGACAGACGAGAAATTATCAACCACAAGCCTATAACAATCTTACCAGTCTTTGCAAAAGTTTTTGAACATATTTTATATCAACGAATTATTAATAATGTGAAGCCAGTTATTTAAACTAAACAACATGGCTTTGTTTCACAAAACCCCACGGTACCGGACCTTGCACTGATTGTATTGCAAACTCGTTGGTCGATGCAATATATATTGACTTTGAAAGGGCATTTGACAAGGTTAATCACAATATATTGCCAGGTAAATTAAAACACTATTACTTCTCTCCTTCCTTGATTAAGCTCATATGCTCTTATCTCACTAGTCACAGGCTGTCTTGTTCTATTTAAAGGTGATGAATATACAGCACTCTCAGGAGTGCCGCAAGAATCGAATCTTGGACCGTTATTCCTCTTGTTCATTAATGACCTGCCTGAATTCATATCGGATAATGAGAATGTGCTATTTGCGGATGACCTCAAATATATATACAAAAATTAATTCCATGAAAGATGTCATAAAACTACAACATACTTTAGACAACTTTACTAATTGGTGTGCTATGAATCAACTTTCACCCAATACGAAGAACTGTAAAGTTTTATCATTCAGTAGGAACAAAACGATTTATCGATTTGATTATGAAATACATAAGTATGTATTAAGTAGGCTCGATGTGGTTAAAGATCTTGGTGTCACGTTCGATATGAAGTTGACGTTTAAAAGCCACAGAACAAATATTACAAATGAAGCTTCTAAACAACTGTTAGGATTTGTAATAAGGATAGGAAGATAGTTTAGTAACGTTTGTACATTAGAGAAAATGTACTATGCGTACAAAATATATGTTTGTATGTTCGTTCCAAATTAGAATATGCTTATACTATTTGGAATCCGCATCAACTAAAAAACCGTCAACAGCTAGAAAAATACAATCCAAATTTCTTAAATTTCTAAGCCATAAACTAACTCGGATCTATCCTACTTATGAAAATTATGATACAATTGTTAAACATTTTAATTTTCAGACGTTAGAGCAAAAGGCGCTGTATTTCTGATCTATTATTTCTTAGAAAAGTAACTCAAAATGGCTTAGATTGCACAGACTTAGCACCACCGTTATAGTTTTGTGTCCCGTCATTAAAAACTCGCGTAGACAACACTGGTCTCTTCCACTGCAAAAAGGCAAGGACAGATATAATGATGAAGTCACCAATCTAGAGAATATGTACTCCCTACAATGAAATTTGTAGAACTTGCATCGAATTGGATATGTGATATATCTACCAAAACATTTAGAGATATTGTAATGAAAAATGTCTGTGAATGAGAACTGTAAATATCTAGATTCTGATTGGGCTATAAAGCCCGTTGTGTTGACAATAAATAAATAGATTTGTAAAAAGAAGAAGCACTTAAGAAGAAACTTAACCGAAGCTTAAGGAACTTAATATAATAATAAACCTTCGAATTTAACTTGCCTAGTTTTCTTCTAAGTCATATTTGACATAGATGTTTGTTAGAGTAATTTATTACTCTAGACTACAAACATTAGAATTGGGAGTGGCCTCACCTAAAGTGCATTAAGCCTGGGTTACTAAAGATAGGCACCTTAATTCATATTGCGTCGGAACTATAACGTCATGGCAGCGAATACCTAGAGAAGATCCTAGGATCCTTAGAGTAAATGCTCATAGTCAGGTAGAAATAAGCATATTTTATTATTATAAAAGAACCAAGATATTCATCAATAGCAAACTATAAAGCTTTCATTCGCGCAGTATTAATATACGGACACATCGCATGACTTGCTGCACCAATATCATTCTACAGAAAACTAAAAATCTTTGATCGACTTTTGAGTTGCAAATAGAATTAGACTCCCTAGTCCCGCTGCTGATCTCTATGCACGAATTGATTTCCCCCATGTTCTCTTTCACTCAGAAACACTGCACAACCGCTATATCACTCAACGCTATAAAACCAATCATTCATTACTCTTATACACTTTGCATCAAGATTCGAATTACGACCCTGAACACCCAACTTTACAAGATAATCCACTCTCCCTCTTAATCAGTATGTACTACACAACTTTCCACCACAACGACCTAGACATACTACAAATTACCTGTTTCTCTCACCCGCGCCCACCTGATCATATCATGTCATCAAATGCACTGTAATCCATCTGGAACGTATAGGGTGAGAGATCCCACATCGTATATCATTAGTGCCCCGCGTCACCACAGGAACCGAAGATAATATGCATTCGTCAATACTAACTTCCCTATATGTTGTGTTTGTGGCGTGCATACACTTCATCAATATATAATGAATAACTTGATATATGACTACAGTGAAAAATCGTAATAGTTTTAAGTTTTGAATAATGAAATAAAGTATAATTATGATCCCTTTGAAACCCATAGATCATCTCCAATTTCCGAATACTCCTACTACACCTTTACACCGCTTCCCAATAAATGGGCGTAGCCCTTTAAGTGGGTATTAGTCATGGCTTCACCGTGGTTATTAGTAAAAAATATTGCCATAGCAGAGCCGAACTAACTGGGGAGGAAGCTCCTTTCTTCCTACTGAATGAACACGAATTGGAACCAATAACAGAAAGTTGGTGGAGGAAGTTCCCGTCCTTCCACATTAAAAGAGTATGAGTTGGTTGCCATTCTAAATTGATACCAAAATAAAGGACCATGTTTTGGATAAAGTTAAGCTGTGTTTGAGTGACAATTATCTGGTGAAGGAAGCCCCATCCTCCCACGAGCTTGGCGGAAGTTGCATTGCCAGCAACCTCCCACATAGGTACAACACTTGAGGGAGGGACTTCACTTTCTCCCACGGGACTGGCGGAGATTTCATCAGCCTCCCACAGGTGAATATTGGCGAAAGTATTTTTGTTTACTTCCCACACGGTGAAAACTTACAAGTGTGATCCCTGCAGTTGCGCTAACCTGCTATCAAGGACTAACGGGGGTTCACCGCATGTAAGTAAGTGGAGTATTCGGTCACTACACAAGTACGGTCAGTTATGCAAGTATGAGATCACTGCATAAGTATGGTCGGTCCCCGGTCCCTGTTACAGTAGGTCCTAGACGAAAAGTTATAGAGGTTTTGCTAGATATTTTATCGATATATGTACAAATTTGGTTATATCTGAGTTTTTGGCTTCTGGATGTTTACGTGTAAGTCCTAGCGAAAATGTACTTAAGTCTCTGCAACCTAACAAACTTCAAACTTGTGGTTTTCTATTTGCACCAACAACCATACTTCTTAATAAACAGTTAAAAGAAAAGTAGACTTTTATTCCAACAAAGCTCAAGTCAATGAATTATACTACTACCACTGCTAAATTATCACAACAAAATAACTGCCAGTAATAGTCATGGTAATAATAATAATAATAATAATATCTGAGTGTGGTGAACAGCTAGCATATTGGCAATCGCCTCAAGTTCGCAATCTTAGAACATACTTTAAAATAACTGTACAAGGTTAAAAGTTTATTTAGAAAAGTCCATAAAACTTACTAGTAATAATCATACTAATAGGCAGATTGTCTAAGCTGGTCACAGTTTCAAAATGAAAACATTCGATTAACACTCTTGTGTCCAAAGAGATGAGGAAGGTAACGATGACAAAATTTATATCAGTCATCAAACTGGTATTTGACTAGTGGAACTAAGAAAAATCTGTCAGAATCCTACCCACATTATATCCACAGCGATCATTGAAGATTTTACGATTGTAACCAAGGACTAGCGAGGTAATACTAATAATATTAATCCTCTATTATACGTGCATTCATTTCGAAACTTTTGGGATATCGCTATAGTTAGTTGCAAATATTTATTTCATTTCGGCTAGATTACTTTTATTGTAAATGCTGCGATAGTTAATTTGTATGTTATTAATTGAATAAACAAATATGAAAGTGCAATTTGTTGTAATCAATATGCGGAAACAGGGTTCATAAATAATTTTCTCTGAGCATTATCAGAGAACTTTAGTGTCAATTTATCAAGCTGAAACAGTGGCAAAATGGCACCAATTAGGGTAGTTTAGTGGTTTAGCCCGCTTGTCTTTCAACTACAAGATCGTAGGTTCAAATCCCGCCTCGGGCATGGATGTTTGTGTGTGTGTGAGTGTGATTGTAAATTAGACTTAAGAGAGAAGAAATTCCTCAAAGTTTATAAAGGTATAACAACTTGGACAAGTAAATCCCACTTAGGGCGAACCAAGTATAAAAGTAGGTAAAACGCTGGCCTTTGGAAAGACAACAAATGTATAATCGAATACAGAAATAAGCGTTGTTCGAAATAATTATACATTTGATAAAATATTGTAGGCCTATTCTCAGACAATGTTAATTATATATATATATATATATATATATATATATATATATATATATATAAATCAAAAATAAATCACAGCCATATTCAATCCACTAGTGGATGAGGCCTCTCCCCGAAGGGAGGAGTTGGTCTACTGCTCCCACGCTGAGCAGACGGGTTGGGAGAGGAGAACCGAAGCTCTCACTGTGATCGCCACTGTTTTTTATTCACAGCAGCTCCCCAATTGTCCTCACGATGCTGGGTCAACACCGAAATTTTTGAGCTCCCACCGGGAATCGAACCCGGGACCGCTCGCACTGAAGTCGAGCGCGCTACCGACTAGGCTACGCAGGAGCTCATATATACGTATATTTAATTCAGGATACTAATATATATAGTATCCTGAATTAAATATACGTAATAAAAGCATTTGTAGAATTGCAACTAGATAATATCTTAAAGTATTTAACAGAACCAAATTCTATGTCACGGCTTCTAGTCTCGCCTCGGATATGACTATTTGTCAATTTTAACAAACACTGCATTCGAATAAACTGTAGAGGGCTGAAGTCAACAGCTATTAAAATGTACAATATAAAAGAACTTTAAAGTTTGCTAAATTGTTTTACCAAGCTCTAAACAGCAAACTTTTTTCATGTCCCATAGGGACTGCAGCTTTTCTGTATTAAACCAACAGATGTCACCTTCCATTATCTTTAATTTGAATTTAATGTGTAACGTCTTTTGCAACTTTGGCTCACACCGCATGGATGATGATGATGGGATGAATTGGTGTAATGAAATAAGTGGGAGAAAACCGGCCAAACCGCACGTGGCATGAGCAGGAATCGAACCGATGACCCCTATCACCAGAGGTTAGTGCTATACCACTAAGTCACCACGGTCCAATATTATGTTGAATGAGCATTG
>JAGDQP010055452.1:0-13138 GCA_022664845.1 Lepisma saccharinum
TCTAGTATTTAGTTCAGCTTACATCTCACCATCCTATGATCACCGGGGATTTTGAAACTGCTCGAAACAGACACATCTTGAAGAATTTCCGTATTATTCGATAAAACGTAGCCTATTTCGTTTTTAGCCCCATTTGTTCTTTTCCATGTCCACTTCATCTGGGGCGGCTTCTGGAGAAATGCATTGGATATGAATAATCATTTGACTTCCGAGAATTCCACTAACTTTTCTTCTCTCATGTTTGTTTTGCCAAATACAAAATTTTCCACTTTCCTGTCAGTGTTTTGCTTAGTTTCTACTTTCGCATTGAAGTCTCCCATTACAGTTTTATAGTGTGATTTGCTGCTATTCAAAGATTTCTGTATTTCCTCGTATAAGCCATTGATTTCATCCTCGATGTGACCTTACTGTAGCATATACCTGTATAATATCTATACTGTATCTCTTGTTTATCTTATTATTACTCGAGTGATTCTATCTGAAATTCCTTTAATTTATGTGATCCGTGTCCAGGTATTTACTTATTATAAAGCACAGGAACTGGCTTTATATATATTACTTAGTTCACAAATTAGTACATATGTTGGCAGAATGTATTTCAATTGCTTATAATACCAAACAATCTTTATAATTCAGAAAAAATTGTATATGCTCTCTCTATCAGTTTCAATATCACTATATTCTCAGTTAGCCATTTGGTCAGAGATTACTGAGAATACTGTTATTGAAACTGATAGAGACAACACATACCCATCTTTCTGAATTTTAAAGATTGTTTGGTATTATAAGCTATTGAAATACATTGTGCCAACATATATACTAATTTGTGATCTAAGTAATGACCAGCATTTATTATCTTTGATCGTTTTCTGTGTTCAAATTCGGAATAGCAAACGAATGATCGAAGATTGTCGCGGTCGCGAAAGAGTCTACATCAACATATGCATTCACAAAAATGTGACCTATTAATGACACATCATTTCAACAAATCAACATGGATTTTTGCCAAACTTCGTAAGAATTTAAGAAATTGTTAGTTAAGAGGTCTCTATACTCCCGAAGCTCTGTTAAAAGACAAATGAATAGCAACAATCATATTCTGGAATGCACCCAAATATATGCTTAAGAAAACCTACTGGATGAATTAATCCACAATTTCAGTATTATTGCTTTCGATTAGAGATATAAACACCTGGATTATTATGGTATAGTTTATGGACTTTCAAATTTCTCGCTTAATTGAAACCGTTTCAAAATCTGAATTTCTTCATTTTGGGGTGTTAAAAGTATTATCGGGGTCGCTTTTGACAATTTCGTTGTTGTTCCTTGTTTTCCTAGTATTTGTCTTAAAAGTAAGGAAGGTTACTCTCAAATCTGAAAATTACTAACCTTTTGGAAATTCTAAACGAAGGTTGGTGAAACCATCCATCTAACGTTTATCACTGATTGGAACCATGCCGAAATAGTAAATAAGTACAGATGTGTTGCTTCCCTTCGCGTTTCGCTTGAAGTATTGCCATCCAAGAAATGTTGTTCCTGCTTGTCTTGCATTAGAGCAAGATATTAAAAATTACACTACAATTTCAATCAATTGATTATTAAGAAGTTATATTTATTGTCGTTGTGAACCTCATATGGGAAGAAGACGGCATGGGACTCGAGTAAGAAGTAAAAAAACCGTGTGAATAAAAAAAATCTTGCCACTCTCTCTCTCCCAACCTCTTACATCTCTTTAAACAGTTTTATAGTTTCTACCTTGACGTAAGCTAGCAAGATTTTTTAGCCAACTCTCCTGGGTTTGTAGGTTTTGTCCTTACTCTTCAGCCACACCAAGCGAATGTCGGAATTGTACCTTCGTAAGAGGCTTTAGTCGACAACCTTCTATTCACCACTATCCCAGCGAAAAATCAAAGTGAGCCTTCACTCACAAAATAAAATACCACGAAATATTTACTGAACAGTCCAACAACAATAGTAAACAACTTAATGAGATCAAATCCTAATGGTAATAACACACACGTGAGAGCCACTTTCTTCTATACTGTCATTCTCAAATGCAACGACCTTTAACTTTGAACAAGGACCTATGCTCTCCGTCCCAGTGATTCCTTGTCGCTAATTAATGCTATTTATCCCCTAAATGATATTTCGTCCCCTCCCACAATTACTAGTATGAAGCCGTCAGCTACAATAGCAGTCTCACACAAATGCAAGTTTCAAAATCTTAAAAGAGTACCTTTTAGGGTATACTTTCCTGACTACACCTTTGATAACACTGCCTATATCATTGAAAAGAAAGTCAAAACAAACAGTAGCGCCCTCAGTTACGAGTTTATTAAGATCTTGCTTGTATAATAGCAATCCGGTGATTTTGTGTATCTTTTTTTAAAAAAAAAAAAACATGAAAATGTCTGGAGAAGTTCTATCCTATTTGTACGAAATTTATACCCATCTGAGTAGCTGAACTCTAAATAAATTGAATCAAATTAATTTTACAACCTTCCATAGTGCCCATAATCTAAACTGAAGCACATAAACCGGGTCCTTTCACAGAAAGCTTAAGAATCAGCTAAGCTGAATCACCAGTTGGACGTACGCGTACTTTCTCT
This sequence comes from Lepisma saccharinum, assembly GCA_022664845.1. Taxonomy (NCBI): domain Eukaryota; kingdom Metazoa; phylum Arthropoda; class Insecta; order Zygentoma; family Lepismatidae; genus Lepisma; species Lepisma saccharinum. The sequence goes on from JAGDQP010055452.1 coordinate 2,610, forward strand.
TGCTGCAGTATTATTCTTCATTAGGTGAGGTTAGGTTAAGAAGGTCAAGTTCGGTTATTTTTTATATATGGGAATTTTGAACATTTTACAAGTATGTACATTGCGTTATGTTATCATAGGTTATCCTAAATTAAAAAAATCACATTGAAAAGTATCTTTCACCGTTTGGAACAATACTCCCGCGAGAACAACGTGGACTTTATATGCTTCAAAATGGTGGTAAAAATAATCAAGTTTATGGATACTGTAAGATCCATGAGAAAGAGGATTAGAGGAAGAAGAAGACAATAACAGCTGAGATTGTAAAAGCGGGGTTCGTGAGTTAATGTGTAAATATTAGAATTTTAATAAATAATGGGAAGTCAAGTAGGTATTAAGTGGTTCGAGTTCATGTATAGAACTTGCTTACGTCCTTCGTTTGCAACACTTGAACGGTTTGTGCGAATATCGGGCATTCATACTACAAGCAGTCGTATGCTGAAAGAAATACATGAGAAGCGGGACGGTAAAACACTAGTAGTGGAGGGACGTGTAGTTCCATCGCCACGTGAACCCTATCTACTGAAAACATCCCATGAAGGTGCATGCCCTGTGTGCAGTTCTGGTTTAGATATCAAACATACAGATGTGTTAATATTAAGTCAGTTTTTGAGAACAGATGGTAATATGCTTCCTCGGCGCATTACAGGACTATGCAAGAAACAACAGAAGCGTATTGGAACAATGGTGATTATGGCTCAGAGGGCAGGTTTGATGTCTAATCTTGCTTCTGCTAATAGTAAAACAGATCCAGAGAAGCGGTACCGGCGGATGAAGTTCAATAAGTACTTCTACGAATCAACAATTAAGGCGTAGTGTTAACGGCATATTAGCTTGAAGAGTAGGATTAGTAGTATTCTATACAATAGGTCTATTTGTTCACCATGGAGAAAATTGATGGATTTTCCGTAGATTTTGAACAGTTTATTGCACTCCATAGATCACAGTTAGAAATGTCTGGTGTTCCAAAACACTTTTGGAGAACAGTGTATATAAAGCTAAAGAGACAGATATTTAATGCTGGAAATACCTTCAGTCTTGCTCGTGTAGAAAATGAGGACAGTGATGGATCAAGTGCCCCGCAGTGGCAAGTTTTAGTGATTTCCGAGGAAGGTATTTCGTCAGAGGATGGGGACCAACTATATCTGGTTGATCACGCATGGACTTTTCGTTCAGATATGGCAAGAAGACACTTGGAACAGATCCCTGGTTTATTGGAGAGGATGGCAAGTTTAATGGATATTTGTACCGAAAATCTGGCATCAGAAGTGCTGTTAGAAGTAGTCCTCAATGAGATGTGGAAATATTGTCAAACGTACTCGTTAGGTGGTGAAATTACTGCAGAAAACAAAGTACCGGTATGGTATATTATGGACGAGTTTGGTTCCCGCATTCAACATTCAGATCAACCCAACTTTAGAACTGTACCCTTCATTCATTTACCTGAGCAGGTGACTTATACGTTATTGTTTCCTGTGGAAGATGTTTGTTATATGCAAGCAGTAAGCAGAGATTACATAGAGGGTCCGTTTAAAGATCCTATGGAAAGGAAAGCTCTTCTACTTCCATGGTTTCCATCAGAATTTACAGAAGAAAAATACATACAAGAAGAACCAGGTGAAGGATTCTTTAGGGGTGGGAGAATGAACGAAAGTCTCCCTAATCTCTGTCAGTATGACGGTTTAAAAACACCTGTTACTGGGAAATGCATAAAAGTGTATTCCGATTATGTTTATATAAATCAATATTTAAAAGACCCAAGATTTGAAATTACAGACCAAACTGATGAAGCTGACATTTTATGGTATACGAGTCACTTCAAAAACTACAAGGAATTCAGTGAAGAAATACCTCACAAGTTTATTAATCAGTTTCCCTATGAGCATATAATTACCGTCAAAGACTTGCTGTGTGTAGTAAGTCGTAGAAAAGCTAAGACTATGGACAGTAGTGTAAAGTCGTTAGAAACCTTTCCTTTATGGCTTCCAACCACTTACAACTTGCAGACAGAGCTGGTTAAGTTCGTAAGTTATTATCAAAATAGAGAAGAGTTACAGTTGGATAATCATTGGATATGTAAGCCATGGAATTTGGCAAGAGGTCTTGATACACATATTACGAAAAACTTGAGTTATATTATGAGATTGGCTTTTAGTGGTCCTAAAATAGTTCAGAAGTATATTGAAGATCCTGTTCTGTTTTACAGACCTGAAATTGGAAATGTGAAATTTGATATTCGTTATATTTTGTTGCTGAGATGTGTTAAACCGCTCACAGTGTATGCATACAAGCGGTTCTGGCTTAGGTTTGCAAACAAATCCTTCGAATTGAAAGATCTTGATGATTATGAAAAGCATTTTACTGTTATGAATTACAAAGATACAAACTTATGTCAAATGTTCTGCAGTGATTTTGTAATAGAGTTCGAGAAGCAATATCCCGATCTTGCCTGGAAGGATATTGAAAGCAAAATCTTCGCAATGTTTCGTGAATTGTTTGAAGCTGCCGTAAGCAAGGAACCTCCCTGTGGAATAGCACATCATCCTCAGTCTCGTGCTGTTTATGCTGCTGATTTGATGTTAGCTTGGAGAACCGAACAGGAAGGAAACAAAGTAATTCAACCAAAACTGTTGGAAGTAAATTGGACACCAGATTGCCAGAGAGCTTGTGAATACTATCCCGATTTTTACGATAATGTGTTTGCTGCCCTCTTCTGTGACGATGTTAATGGAGATCGTTTCCAGACATTATGAAGGTTAGTAGGATATTAAATAAATGCATGTTTAGCATAATTGTGGACAGGTTTCGGAGAAACTTTACTTTATGGCCCGCAGCTTCCGCCAGCTATTGAAGCATATGTACGCTCTATGCTACTTATTCACTTGAAAGTAATAACAGGCACTTCTATAAACGCTTACCGAAAACCAAACAGTGTAACAATAACCTGTGTGTCATTATTGTTTCTTTAAATACATGCTCGAGTTGATCAGCATATAATAAACAAGGTGGCATGTGGAGGATTGCTTATGGCGACACTTCATGTTATGAATGGCACGTATTTTGCCACAAAAGAACGGGGACAGTATCTCGAGCGAACGAAGAGGGGTTTCGTTCTAGTAAAGTTCGATGTTTTTGTTGTTTTTCATTATACGCGATGTGCATGGCATTTAAAACACTGCATGTACTTCATCCCAAGGCGCAATGAGCTAATTAGTCCCTAGTACCTTTAGCTCTTTTACATTTCCATGACTCGAAACTTTATTATTTTATGCATTTCGCACCTACACACTTCCTGTAAGTTTTCTTTTTTTTTTTTTTTTTTTTCGAGCCTTGAAGTAAAGTTTTTTTCTAATCATTGAATTAAAAGGTGTTTTCAAATGACTAACAAATGTCGAGCAACATTAATATTTTGGATAGCAGTGCCAATAATGCCTTAAGAATACCTATTGTATGAACTAACTAACAGTTGCAATCTATTTATTTTTATTGGGATGTTGGAAAGCCTGTAAACTATGACTTAATAACACAGGTGTTCAGGTTTCTCATTAAAAAAAATCGACTGAAATTGTGAGTAAGTCCATCCGATATGTATTCTGATCCATCATTGGTACCGATTTCCAAATTATTATTGTTGCTCGCCATTTGCCCGTTATTTCAGAGTATCTTTAACAAGTGGGCCCGCAGTACTGAGGCCTCCTAATAGATAATGACAAAGTAATTTGGGAAATAGTGGCTACAGCAGCTTAACAGGTCCAAGGTCACGGAACCAGCAGTATATTGTGTACAGCAGCGCTTGTAATGAAAGTTGTCAAGTGGTTACGGGTTGGTGCTGGGAAGGCGCATTGGTTTGAGTTCTGTTGTTGGTCGCACTGAATTTCCTCATTTTCATTGGATGAGTGCCGGTATAACACCTGGACGAAACCCTGGCCGCTTACCTTCTTTATCCGGGAAGATAGTTCTCTGGGAGGTCATGCCTCAGACATATGATGAGCTTAGGTTGCATGCCCTTGTACATAAAAGTACAGGGACATACTGTTAGTTGCGTGGGCTGGAATCTTCTCGAGTAACTGTCTTCGACGTTGACTATAATTTTCTCGTCGGCAATAGGAAGGTTACTGCGATGCATTAGTTAAAGCAGGGCTTATCGAATTAATGGGTATTATTATTACAGATTTCCAGGGACACCAAGTTTTACAGTCTGATGTCCTTCCTCTCGTCCATTGCATTGTTCTCAGGTCATAGTGTACGTATTTAGAAGTCCCAGGGCCATCCGCTCCAGTTCATCATCATTAGTGTGGTGCCGAAGGCGGCAGGTCCTTCAAAGCTAAGCTAAGCTGTCTCTATTCATCCCTGTCGTGCAATTACCTTTTTCTCATACGGAACCAAACATTCTATACATGTTTAGAAGATCCACTTAAGTCGTCATCCAAGCCGCCGTAACTCAGTGGTAGAGCGTTGGCGTAGCATTCGGGAGGTCGTGGGTTCGATCCTAGCGGTCGACCATCCTGACTGACGTTTTTCCAGGGTATTTTCAGTCACACCAGGCAAATGGTTGGATGGCACCTTCAACATAGGCCCTGGCCGACACTGTCCCGAATCCTTCCCCCCATCCCGGCCTGAGCCGTAGATGCCTAAAGGCCATAAATAAAAAAAATCACGTGATCGAGTTTTCATCTACCGGTATATGGTGGTTAATTGTCACAGTGTACAAATAAAGATTTTTTTTTTCTTTTCCGTCTTATGTACAAGAACAAATGTAAACTTTTTTTTTTTTTTAATCAGGGTTCCTTGTCTGAAAGACTTTCGGGATTTGAAAACGTATTTACGCACTTTTAACCGCTGATGAGAAGAAAGGAACCAGTGTTCAAGATTTTTCAAGGACTGATCTGATTCCGTCTTCAGGATAATTGATGGGATTAAAGCATCAGTGTGATATTCGTAGATTGTATGTTGAGTCTAGCGTTAGCCTGCGTGATTAAAGCCGTGTATAGTGTTTACAGCCTTTTTTCTAGTCGTGTGTAGCGGTAGCGTGCGATATGAAAACTGGAGTGTGTACACCCTGCCGCGTGTAGCGTGTGTGATGAAAGCCGTGTAAAGTGTAGGGTATGCCATGTGTAGCTGTATGTGTATCGTGTGTAGTGATGACGTGTATGATGAAAGCTCTGTGTAATATGTACAGCATGCTGTGTTTAGGGGTAGCGTTCTGGATTAAGTATCCACAGAGATATCTCCCTTTATCCTCCAGTCAGGCCTGACGTTGTGTTTGCTTTACTGTCAAATATTATAGACGTACGTCTCTACATGCTACACACGACATTGGTCACGCACGCTATCACTTGACTCGATCTAAACAAGGCTGTATATGCTGCGTGGGGCTTCCATCGCACATTCTACCGCTATACATGACACATAGAATTACACAGGACTTTTTTCATGCATAATAACGCTACTTACACGGTTGTATATATACCGTAGATGGCTTCAATCGCGCACGCTGTCGCAAGGCACGACAGATATACCTACAGACAACTTCGCAATGAATTTTATTTTATTTAAGGTCTGTAGGTATCTTTGGTTCAGACCGAAAGGTTCATGATGATGGGAGAATTGGTGTAATGAAGAAAGTGGGAGGACACAGATGAACCCCAAGAAAACTCAGGTATAGGGTATTTGTCCAGCACAAAGCACACATTGCACAAACTGGGATCGAACCGACGACCCCGAGCTATACTACTGAGCCACCGTGGTCCACTTCATCGCATTGCTTTCTTCCGCGTAAGTTTCTCTGAAGAAAGAATGTGATTAGTATCTGTAGTAGTCGCAAACACTCACTCCTTCAGAACAATCGTTAAAAGACTATAAATACGTTTTAACATGTACCTTTGTACAGTCCGCGCCAAAAGTTGGTACATAGTCATGAAATTTCTTGTCCGAATAAATTCGGAATGGTTTGATCAATTTGAGAACACTTTTCCTGTAACGTAAAGAGAGAGTTGCAAAAACTGTAGTCAAATCGGTCTCTCCATCCCGAAGCTATTTGGAGAAGAAATTTTATGACTGGGTACAAACTTTTGTCACTGGCTGTACATAATATACCGAGAACCAGCAAAGTTCCTACAATGTGATGAATATTTTAAAAAGCGTCACACTTGCGCGGGATTCTTGTTATTAGCGCACAATTTATTCTGTCTGTTCGCGTATAACCTTCCCCCCCCCCCCTCCAGATCTCATGAACTACAAATCAGACAGAGATGAGCGATACCCCATTGGATTCCCCGTGGTCTGAGACTGTGGGAAAACTATAATTTTGACTCTCGAGGTGGCAGATCCTTTTAAATCGCCTAGCTTTCTCCGTCTGTACCCTTCTAGATCTCAGGAACTACTAGTCAGACAGGGATGATTCATACACCTTTGGATTCTTCATCATTTGACAGAGTGGGAAAAACTATGAAGTTGACTATTTGTGGCGGAAGGGGGGGGGAGTAGTTCTTAAAGGTTCATTGGATATTATATGAGGGTTCTTTGGTTTTTGTTTATTAAACCATCACTTAGCTTGTTTAAATTTGACTTAGTTAGGTGGCGTTGGAAATAGGCTGTAGTTGTTTCAGGTAGTAGTTTATAATGATCTATATAGACTGGAGCATTATTTCCAACGCTACATAAGTTAATTAACTTTGATGAATATTATTTTGGTGTTGACTTTTTTAATATGTATATTCTTAAGAATTCCAGAATTTTCTGTAGTTTCTTTTAGGATTAACCTTGTAAAGTTTCAGATTGAGAGCACTTGAAGCCATTTGGTGTGCACATGCTCCCAATTCTTCTTGAGCCTTGGTCACAGCTCGCTCAGTCTTCCGTTAATCTTTGGATCACTCCTGCTTACCAAGGCAAAGTTTTATATCTTTGTTTTTTTTTAATTCATCTGATGAACTTTGATTGGATCAAGGGAAATATGGACTATGACTACGACTTTATTAACATTCGTTTTGTTGCTAGTTTCTGTATGTGTTAATTCTATAGTTCCTGTTGAGTTTGTTTGGAAGTGTAGATTTTTCATTTCTAAAATTGTGAAAAAGTCTGCCTGAATATTCGATTTATAAACCTTTGAATCGGTGAAGAAATAGAGTAATATATTTAATAGAATCATAGTTTCTTCTAGAGGAATTCCATCTTCAATCGGTATACGCATTTCTTGATGCTCAGTTAAGAGTCTTTCGGCAAACATTGATGTTGTGGGGTGAATAGCTTCCAAACCTACGGAGCAATGGGAACTGATTATCCGTTTCTCGTTCTTATTCTTCATTGTTTTCTGTCACGTTGCACAAGACTAGCATTCGGTACACTTAAGTAAAGGCATATCAATTTAAATATTGAAAAAAGTGTCACCTTGAACTTCGTAGAAAATTTTCTGATATAATAGTGCCTCATGTCTCACCAATCAAGGCTAGGAGAAAATTGGTCGCCGCAGTGAGCAACATTTGAGCCCGGATCTCTTGCTTACCCGGCAGTTACTTCACCATTGAACTACCGCCGCCATGACCAACTCTGTGTAGATGGAAGAGTGGTTACCACTCTCTCTCTGCACGTGGTAAGGGGTTTAACTCTCACGGAAGGTCCATTGTGAAAGCAGTGATTTGGTGCCAGCTTTACTAAAAACTGTAGGCCCCACCATTAGGTCACCAGCTCGTTTAGGACGTTAATAACAATTAATTAGTATGTGGGGGTAATTCACGCATCTCAGCTGAACTATCTAGTGTACCGTATATTAGTACCGCAAGTCAGGCATTGCAATACATGTAGAAATTTTCTAGAAATCATGCTATCACTGAGTGACCGCAGCTTCACTTTCGGGAGATTCCGAGTTAGAAACTAGCGGTCGACCATCCTGACTAAGGGTTTTCCACAGTCCCACCGGGCAAGTGCCGGGAAGGTATCTTCAATTCAGGCTCTGACTGACTGCTTCACGCCTCCTTTAGGTTAAAATTTAGTTCAGGCAAATTATTTTCAGTGTTGAAACTTCAGGTTTTTTTTGGGGCGACCGTGGAAATTTTAATGGAAATATCTTTAAAACTTTAAGACAAATGAAGGGGAGAAAAAGGATAATACTTACATCTTATAGTTTTGTATTAGATCACACACATATTCACATAAAAGAAGTCACTATATTTCGTGCCTATACACGTTTTCAAGTAGAGAGGAAGAGAGCGAAGTTCACGTGTTTACAAAGTACACGTCAGACAGTGCCGACACGTAGCAGACAAAGCATCAAAACTGGAGAACAACTGACTGCCGTAGCGCGTAATTTCCGGAACTTGAAATAATAATAACTGTATAGCGTGTAAGTACAGGGTGGGATCGTGTTGAAAATGTAGAGGAAAAGGGGAGCTTAGAGTTACTGAAGGTTAAGGCCAGGTTTTATTTTCGCGCTCAAACCATGAATAAAGGCATTCTCGCACAGACGGCGCGTTGAGGTGGTGGTCGTAGGGGATAAAATGTGGATTACGGCAACCAGGAAAGATAGATCAAAATTGGTATTGTGGGACTCGGTGTGCAAGAAAACTGGGGCATCCGGTTTCCTGATAGTACAGGAGTGACGATGGTTATTAATACGAATGTTAAGAGCACAACTTGTTTCCCCACATAAAAGGCATCACTGAACTTGCAGGTTAGGATGTATATAACATTAGGAGTGTGGCATGTACCCTTGGGATTGAGAGTGTACCGACCATTTGCAGTATTGATAGCGATTGTGGGAGAAGTTATGAAAATGGAGCAGACCTTACATCTGGGTCTCTGGCATGTATGGGCACCGGTTTGGGGTGGTGGTAAGGAGGGATTCGTACGGACCAAAATGTTTCTAAGATTAGGTGGATGTTGAAAAACAAATCTAGGTTTGGTGGGGAATATTGATCTTGTGTCTGGGTCAGATTGTAGGATGTGGAAATTAGAGTGTAAGATTTGTTTGACCTTGGTTAGTTTAGAATGGAACTGGGTGATTAGAACCGATGGGTTGGATTTTTGAGTGTGTGAGGAAGCATGGCGGATCTGTTTGGTTACGAGGTTAGTAGGGTAGCCTTAGTTGACTAGAGCCTCCTGGAGGCATTGGTTGTAAGTTTCAGCAGCAGAGGTGATGGAATTTAGGCGTTGTCCTCTGAGAGCAAGGGAGAAAGGAATCGCTTTCTTGGTGTGGTAAGGATGGGAACTTGAGTAGTGTAAATACTGCATATGGTTGGTGGGTGTTTATGTGAACGGAAGTGGTGAGGGTGGTGTTTTCTAAAGTGATGTCCACGTCAAGGAATGTGACTCTTTTGTCAAAATTGGACCAAGTGAACTGGACAACACGGAATTGGTTCAGTTGTTCTAGGAATGTCTTGATACTGGTTTCACCATGAGTCAATAGCATCATTATATCATCCAAGAATCTTACCCAGAGTAGTGGGGTCAAAGGCTGTGTTTGCAGGAAATCATGTTCGAGTTTGCCCATAAACAGATTAACATAAAAAGGTGCCATTCTCGTACCCATGGCTGTGCCTCGGGTCTGAAGGTAGTGTTTGTCGTCAAAGGCGAAGTTGTTATATGTGAGAACTAGGTTGGCCAGGTTAAGAGGGAAAGCTGTGGTTGGGCTATGAGGTTTAGGTCTCTGATTAAGGAAAAATTCCGTAAGTGCTAGGCCATTGGCATGAGGAATGTTGGTATATAAGGAAGTAACATCTATGGGGCAAAGCAGTATGTCAGAAGAAAGAGGCGGTAATTTACGGATGATTTCTAAGAAGTGGTAAGTGTCGCGTATGTAGGCAGGCAGCGCTTGAATATGTGGTTGGAGGAAGAAGTCGACGAGAGCGGAAATGCGTCCAGTAGGGGAATTATAGCAGACTACAATGGATCTGCCTAGGTTTGTGGGTCTTAGGTAAAAGGTTGGGGTACATGGACTGTCCAGGGTTAGGTACTTTATGGACATTTCAGATATGCCCTCACTAGGAGCATTAGCGGTAATGAAATCTGAAGTTTTCTGTTGGTGGGTGTAGGTTAGGTCTGTGGCGGTGGGCTTGCTCACCGTCAGCGCCGGCCAACACCACTTTTTTCTCGCAAAAAGGAGGGTCACAGTCCTTAAACACCTCCATATCCGCTTGATTTGGCCCCAGCGAAATTCATGCTCAAATCTGCCCTCAAGGGAGAACGTTTTAACGATGTTGCATCGATTGAAGCGAATGTGACCGCGGTGCTGAACAGCATTTTAGTGGACGACTTTGCTAAGCATTCCAGAGTCTCTAGGACCGGTCCCTCGAGTGTGTGGCGTGGGAAGGGATGTATGTAGAAGCCTAAGATAGTATTTTTTTGGGGGGTGGGGGTGGGCATCGTTAAATATTTTATATCGAGGTAGTCCGGGAACTTATTGAACGCACTAATATATATGAAGAATAAAATTAAATCGCTTTTTGCAGAAAGGCCCTATGTCCACTTTTTGGAGAATTTGAGTTTACACCGAATTT